>VYZM01012170.1:203614-257204 GCA_013398915.1 Dromas ardeola | reverse complement strand
GGGGCCTCGCGGCGCGGCCGTTAGCGGGGGGCTCTGAGGGGACGGGGGCGCGCCCGCGCGGCGGGCCCTGAGGGGCGCCGGGCCGGTTCGGTCTCGCTTAACGATTTCTTGTAAAATTAGCCTTTTACGACTCGCCCCGCTCCGGCTCCCTCGGCAGGCTCGTAAAATTAGCGAGGGGCGCGGGCGCGCCCCGGCAGCCGTGAGGGTCGCACCTGTGTGGCAGCACCCGCCGCCCCCCTGCGCAGCCCTGGCCGCGGCCGGGCGGGGGCCGGAGGCTCTGGCTCTCCAGCGCCTTGGCACGGTACGTTTGAAAACTGGGAGGCGAACGCCGGGGTGTTTTACAGCCCGCTGGTTTTACTCTACCTGAAGCCGGTACCGCGGTTTTCCAGGATTTTCCTGAGTCTGGAGGGCTGAGGGACCTCGGAGCCGGTAATAAGGGCAGTTTTACCTCGTGGTGTGGGTTCAGCGCGATGACTCACAGCTCGCACTTGGTAACTTGCACCTCTGTACTTACAGGCAAAATGTTTTTTTCTCTCCCTTAGGAGTGTGGTGCTTTAGTGAACTGTTTTTTGTGAAAGAGCCTCAGGACGTTACTGTCTCAAGGAAGGATCCGGTGGTCTTAGACTGCCAGGCCCGTGGTGAAGCTCCTGTAACTATTACGTGGCTGAAAAACGGAGGCAAAGTATCTGAAAATGAACGGATCTACACTTTATCCAATGGCTCGTTGTATATCAGTGAGGTGGAAGGAAAGAAAGGAGAGCTGTCTGATGAAGGATTTTACCAGTGCTTAGCTCTGAACAAATATGGGGCCATTCTCAGTCAAAAAAGCCACCTCACGCTAGCAAGTAAGTTCCAGCTCTTGTTTATTAACCTGCTCCTGAGTTTGTGACAGCAATTCCCTGACCAGCGCACAGCAACCCACCGCTTTGATTGCGTACCTGAAAAGACAAACTGCGAAAGCAAAGAGCGAGTCAGCTCTGTAGAACCTTTGTTTCTTTTTAAACGTGCAAAGATTATGAGCAAAACTCGTGGTGGCCCCTTTTCGAGTCCCTGATGTGGCAGGAGCGGCACAGCCACCTATGAGACCTCTTGGGCAGTGGCGCCTTGTGTGGGCGGCTCATGTGGGTCACTGGTCTCCAGAGCAGGTGGTGATGCAGAGCCGTGCTGGCAACCTGCTCCAAAGGTCCTGGGTCTTGTTTCTCAAGTGCTGTTTAGGCAGCCTTAGAAGGGTTATCTACAAATCTGATAAAAAAAATTATTATTCCTTGTTCAATTGCTTGATGTTGTGTTGTGCTGTCTTGGGGCAGGGCAGAACGATAATAGAGATGGCTGTCTTTGGGAGGGGAAAGGTTTGCTGGGGATCCATGAGGCTTAAATTACCAAGCCCCGGTTTTTCTGACACGTGTGTTCAGCCAAGCAGATGCGGGTGCTGTCCCTTTTGGAACTGTGTCAGGGTCCTCTGGAACCAGCCGTGAGGGCCTGTTACGTGGTTCCATTAGGAAGTGAGAAACACGTTTCTAGGGTGTCTGCCTACTACTGGATGAGCAGTGAAGGAAATAGCCGTGTGCAAGTGCCTTTATGGCTTTAACAATCTGACCCCTAGTGTGTGGTGCCCTCCGTTTTCCTCGCATCTTTAAAAGTATTGAGCAAGAGATGTGTGTTAGGAACTGAATGCCATGCCTTTTTCCATGCCAGGGTGGTGCTTTGTCAGTAGGCTGCTTCTACAGCACTATCTTTTTTGCTTTCCAAAAGTACATGGAGTCATTTCAAAGAAAGCATAACACAGAGAGTACACAGTTTATGTAGTCTTCTCATGTTCCCCCTATAATAGGACTTAACCGATGAACTTAATCTAATAGGAAAAGGCTTCCTTTGACCTCTTCGACCCTGTTCTTAGTAGCAAGTTGCACAAAACTGTGGTGCTGGTACCTCTATGGAAGCTTGACATTAGTTGTAAATTGCAAGTTTTACCAAATTCAGTCTGAAACTAGTTAATGCAACTGGTACATTAGCTTACATTAAAAAATGTCTGAATGTTAACATTTGTTAGTTTTTTTCTGTGTGCTTCTGAACTGATAATAAATACCGTCCATGAGATACCCCAGGAAGGTGTGAAATACCTTGTTCAGTGAGCTAGAGCCTTGGGCAGTTGAAAACCACCCTGGAAGCAGGTGCCTCCAAGTAAGTGATGAGTTTTTTGCATACTGGAAAAGGCTGATCTGTGAACTCTTGATTTCAAAAATCTGGCTACTTTTTACTTTGTATCGTGGCATCTTACTCATATACAGGATAAATAGACCAAGCAGTTGTTGGACACTTTTGATAAAATGATGAAAAAAGAGTATTAATATTGTTGATATTTGAATTCACATCATTGGGTTTCAGAGTGTCAGCACCATTAATAAACAGACTGAAGAAAACCGTTCTTAAGAGGACAGGATTTTGTTGTTGTTAATAAATACTGTTGTTAATAAGTGATGTTAATAAACAGTGTCTGATGGATTCTGTGTGTAGGACTGTGGAAAATTCAGGGCTATTTTAAATCCGAGATGTTGCAGGATGAGCTCTGTGCTCAATATCAGAGAACTTCTGGAATAGTATGGAGCACTATAGTAGTGCAGCAGAGTAATACACTTGTAGTATCTAGTTTTATTCAGACAGTACTGAACTCTTATTAATGTTGGTTTCTCATATGTACATTATTTCACCAGAAAGATGGTTTAATTTCATTTTGGGGTTTTTTGATAATGAAAGATTTTCACCAAGGAAGAGTTGTGAACCGATAGATTGCCTGCTGTGGAGTGAGACTCTTGTTCTGCAGCCTTTTTTTTTTTTTTCTTTTTCCTATTTTTTGTCTTCTCCCCTCCCCTGTAAGACTGTGACAAAAAGTTTCTTTTTCTTCTTTGAATACTTGAAAGGTTTCCTATGGCTGTTGGAGAAAACTGGAAGAGATAGTGGATCTGTAATGATCACAGGAGGTGTTGTTGACTTAGTGATTAAGTGGTTAACTAGTGGCCAAACATGAAGTTATCCTATGTAGCAGTCTCTTCTTTTTAGTCATATTCCAATCTGACTGGTTTCAGAATGTCATCTTTACTGTAAAGCTGTGAAATAGGGCAGTAATTTGTATTGTTATGTTTTGAAGCCCATAAAACATGTGCAAAATTAGTTTTATATCTCATTTTCACAGTGTTTCTGCCTACTATCATAAGTTGATTGAACTTTGCAGACGTTTTAAGTGAAATAAATTAAAGTCGTGTGGTGGATTTTGTAGGCTTATAATTTTGTTTAGAAGCAGTTGTCGGTTTCTGCGAAGGCAAATTACCTTGTGGTCAGGGTACAGAAGGAACTATACATATTAAGCAGGTAGAGAATAGGCATTAAATGGGCATTCTTTCTTTGGAGGAAAAAAGCAAATGCTCTCTTCAGTCCCTGGTAGCAGCAGGGTGCGAGGATGTTCTTTTACTCTGCCTGGTCAGAGCTTTTGCCAGTAAGCTTATCTTTTGCTTCAGAATTGTAATGTTTAGTGTTGCATTTGGAAATCAAAAACTTTAATCTGTCCAAGAGTTTAAGATTTGAACACACAAGGAGATCAGGTCTTGGTTTCTAAAGTTAGGAACTGGAAGCTGAAGGTTGCACTCTTGGCAAGAATTCCATTATTCATGTGCAAATTAAGAATTCACAGGGTTAAAAGGTTAGAAACTGGCCAGGATGAGGTTTACCCTTGTGATAAAGAGCAGATGACCCTCATTCATTGGCCAAAGCTTTCATGTAGCTCCTCTGCAAAGTTAGTGATTGCCATGAATTGTTCTTGAGGAATGCAGAAATTCAAATGTGAGCAGGCCTTTCCTTAAGTGTCACTATGGAGCCTTATCTCCCGAGCACATCAGAGTAGGTCTGCAGGGACAGGGTTCCTCCCCAGAGGCCCCAAGGCTTTGCTTTCCTGTTGTTCATCCATGCACAAAAGAATTTGACTAATTTAGGGCTTTTTTTCGGCGAGATCCCCCTACTTTTTTAAAGGAAACTGTGGGGCTGAGGTATTGCTTAGGTAAAAATAAATATTAGTTTCACTACACGCTTGTAGTTGCTTCCAAAGTGGGCTAATTGATGTGGGGGGGAGAGGAGGAGGTTCCTGTGGGGTTCTTTGTGAGGCAACATGTGGGGGTAAAATGCTAATAGTGAAGAGTATGACTTACTCAAAATTCAACTTGCTGCTGCCAGTGCTGCTGAGAGGTCTCTTTTAATGGAATATAAAAGGAACGTAGGCTGTGGAGAAAGTCTAAGCACTTTTGGTACAACTTCGAATCAGACAAACAAGCTGAGATTTTTGTATTCCTGCGTTTTTAAATGACGACTATTTAACCACAGTTAACTAAGATTCTGTCTAAAAGTAAAGCTAGACTTCCAATAAGATAGTGTTAAGAAAAAATGGAGAAGGTGGATCATGTTCTGAAGCTGGTAATGTGGACTTTGGGCAGTGATTGGATAGGATGCTCGTTGTTTATTTTCTTTTCACAAAAAGTGGAAATTGAAGTCTTAAGATGGTTGGATGGCATATATACAGCTGGGTAGGAGCATTCCTAGATAACCCTTTCTCCTCTTGTAACTTGGCTGAATTGATTTTAATGTTTGTGAATTACAGGAGACGTAAGCGCAATTCCTCGTGTATGGGTTTCTACATTTCACAAGAGTGAAAGGTTATGCAAGCAGAAAGTTTCTGGGAACATGCTCCTGGAGGGATGCTGTGTGTGCACGCTGCACTGCAGTTTGTGAAACACTGAGCCTCTTACATGTAGCAGGCTATACTTTGCAGAGACTTTTTGATTTGGCTTACCTGCTGTGGTAGTGATGTGACTTCTGGTCCCACTGTCTGCCAGTAATTGGCAATATTTATGTTTTGATATCCTAATAACATCTTCTGCCCTGCTTTTAAATATTTGCGCTTAAGAGTGTATCCAGCTGAGCCTTATTCTGTATTGTGACAATCATGTTTTCTTAGCAGTTCCAGCTGTTTGTTCCCACTTTTGCATTGTGCCCTTCCTTGTGTGGGCACAGCTGCACATGTGGCTAACTGAACAGGGAACTGATCTGGGTCAAAATAATAGAATTAAAACAAAAGATGGTGTTTAACCCAAATGAGTTCCCTGATGTGGTTTGTCATGGAGCCACTCACAGTGATTGCGCTGGTGTAACTGAGAGGAACGATGTGGAGGTGGGAGGGCTTAGTGGCGACAGAGGAAGGCTACTGAAACTTAGACTGTTGCAAAAATATGCGTTCGTCAAACTATGGCCTTCATGGAACATGTGTGTAGGCAAAAATTTTGCCCTTCTGCTTATAATTTTTTTTGTAATTAATTTTAGCATCTTGCTTTAAATGAAGGGATTAATAGCTGTGGTCTAACAATGTAGTTGTCATTTTGTATGGAATCTGTCATTTCAGGTATTCCAAATGCATATAGAGCTCAAAGGTATGTTTGATTATTTTAAATAGTAGTGGAGAGAGGAAAGAATTCTGAGATGGAAGGGTGGGATTGGAAGGCAGAAATGGTTTTTGGCTGAGGTGGAAGTGAAATGGCAAATGGGGTGTTATAGACAATGGTCTTGCATTAAAAAAGATAACAAAGTCTTAATGCTGTAGAACTAGTGTGGTTACAGACAGTTTGAGGAAGCTCCTGTTCTAGGTTTTTACAAGTGCTGCCTTACTGCTATTGCTTTGATTAGTTGATTTGAATGTCCTGAAAGGAGAATCCATTTCTAAGCTGAGAGTGCACATGGTACATTTAAAGTCCAGCATTTAAGGCAGGAGGAGGACACTTAATGCCTTAGTCAGCAATGTCAGTTGGTAATAGTGAAGCAGAGCAGTAAGATTTTTTTGTTCTTTAACTGAGATACACTGAAGAAATAAGAAAACTGGAAAATACTTTCCTCCTTAACTGTTTTTCTTGGAGGATTTTCCTCTAGAACTCCCCCACATCCCCAACAACTCCTCAGTTGACCTGAACTCCCACAAAACCTTTACAGAAGAAATTGTCAACATCCTTAACATCCTTTTAGGACATAACCACTAGTTACCTTTTTTCCTCTCTCTTTTTTTTTTTTTTTTTTTTTATTTTTTTTGGCACTAGGGCATTTCCTATTACTTCAGCAATGACTAGTTTGCGCTTGTAAGAGCTCTTCCACAGACTAAGGAATGGGCTTTTATATTGTTGCCAGGACAAAAAAATGTATGAACCTTTACTTAGTGCCCATGAGCAGTGTTTGTTTCCACTGCCACGTTACTAGAGAGGTGAGCTTTTTATGGGTTTCCTCAACACCTCAGTTTCAAATTTGTGTCCAGCATAATGCCAAACTAAACTGAAGCATTTCATGCCCTTGCTTTTCTTCCTAGCTAGTAGGGCCAAAGCTGTTATGGCTTTTACTAGTTTTTATCACCGTAACTTTATAATGTATAAAGTTTTTACCACCTTCTTTTTTAAAGGAATGCTCCGTCTTATTGGCAGCGTACTCTGAGCTAATAAAACCTTCACCTACGTGAGAAATGTTGAAGGAAAACACGGTACCGTGCTAGAATCTGTTCAGAGCTGTGACTAGAAGCACTCAGTTCTTACCTGGTGCAAGTTGTACGTGCAGTATGTGCGCTAAACTATTGAGATTTCTTTTCAACTTGCAAAGCGATGTAGGGCAGCAAAGGATGCTGTTCTGTTCTTGCAGTGTAGTGCTCCCCCCCACTGCTCCCTTTCTTCCCCCTCCCTCTCTCTCTGCATTTCTTGGTGTAGAAATTGTTGAAAGGGCATTCAGTAAGGCCCCCTTTTGTCAGCCAGCTCTGATTATCCTAAAGAAAAGGATCTCACTCTGAGCAGTTGTTTGCCTAGAGACTTGTTGTCACGTCTTCACAATTTAACAGCTGTGGCTATTGATGGTGTGCAGAACAATTTAAGACAATGACAAAAGAGAATCTTGGAGGAAGAATTTAAAAGTTACTAAGCATTTTCCTACAGAAATATGGTCATTTCCATTGTTGGACAAATTTGTGCTCAGTTTTTACCTGTTTTCCTCAGGCTTTTGTATTTTTCCACATCTTATCTCCAAAATTGCGGGCATAATCTTTTGTTTAGTTTTGCATTGTTTTTTTTTGTTTCATCAATAGGCCCAGCTGTTAAATTGGGATTGATTACTTCCAGTCTTTATAACTGGTAATCACCACCTAAGTGAAAAAGTAATCAACAATGTCAAGTCTCCACATTTTGTTGAGTAAGTGTGGGTTGTATGGTCAGCATTAGTTACTAGGGTCAACCTCTGTGTAGCTTTTAAGCAGCAGCATTTTAAGCAGTGTCTACGTTTTAAAGTTGATTGTCTCAGCAATTGAGTTAGAGGAGAAAAAAAAAAAAATCACACTAGATGATCTGTGTAGGGGAGTTAAAAATCCATCTGGCAGCCTTCCAAAACCTACATCTATAGTGGAAGCATTTTTTGTTTGGATGGGTGAAATTGTTATTTTTTTAATAGATGGCGATAAACAGCAGACATAGGAAGGAGATGGTTGTGAAACCACTGGAGTGTGGAGGGTTTGTCTATGACTTGCTTTATGAAATTATTGTAACCTCACCTTCTGTGTTGTTTTTTTCTGTATGTAAAAGTTTTGGAGGCAGATGGCCTTCTTAATGTATTAGAGGAAAATGTAAATAAGCAGTACTAGACAGTTTTTCTCTACTGCTTTACTTTGTTTCATAACTCAACAGTAATTCTGGTTATGTTTATTTCAGTTAAATAGTATTTGATCTCCTTAGGTGAGTGGTAGTTTTTTTTGTTTTTTAACAACATGAATGCTCATGAAGGCAACATAAACTAAGTGGCATCTGGATAATACAGTTATCAACTCGAGGCCCTGTTCCGAAGTGCTTGTTTCTCAATTGCCTGTCTCTGTTGGGCTTCTGGTAGGAGTTCTCTGACACATTAGTGCATCTGCAGCTTAGGGGAATGCGATCTGGGTATCATTCCCCCCAGGTGCACATAGGTCTGCTATGTGCTCATGAAGTTCACTTAGATTCTTATTATCATAATCCAAAAATGACATAATGCGCGATCTTTGTATTTTATAGGGTAAAGATTTCAGGGTTACCGAGTCTTTCTGTGCCACTGTTACACTAAACAGCTTTTAAAACTCCCGCTGTGGTCAGCGTATTGCCTGAGTTTGGCTGATGGGAAAACTCTGTAAATTTTTCGGCAGTTAGGCTTGAGGAAGTTCTGTTTGTCTGTAGCCTGAACACTTCATTGGAGCAACTGTAATAGTCTTCAGTGAGTGCCTTCTTATTGGATGTTGGAGCAGTAGAATGCAATGTGAGAAATGAAATACTGAAAATGAAAATGTTATAAAAGATACAGAAATGCTGACAACAGGCTTTATATCCAAAGCTGTTATCAGAATTTAATCATTAATTTGAGGCAAAAGTTGCAATGTACAAAGATAGTACTTCATCTCTGGAAGGGTTACTGGGGACTTAACTTCTGGGGAGGGAGAAAGTCAGCAAGGAGTGCAGTTATTTAATCTTATATAATCGTGGTTCTTGGGCTTATACCTGTATAAACTGATTTCCTCTTCTGACCAAAGTAGTAAGAATACACACTTACACACTTATTCCCATAAACTATTTGAAAATGATCTTAGGAAGTTGTTTCTGCACGTAGGCCAAGTTTTCAGGAAAGAAATGACTTCTGGAATGTGAAATAAATGGAAATGCATTGATTACAAAGTTCTATCAGAACTGAGAACAGACAAGAACTTTTATTATAAAACTAGAAAACAGGTAGAAACCGCAAGAAGTAGAATTTTCTGCAGTCATGGGCATGGAGGCTTGCGAGGCTCACAGAACATATGATGCACTCTGACCCAGCTCCTCCTAGAAACCTGTCCTTACTGTCTAAGACTGTTAATACAGGACAAGAGCATGAGAGCACAAGGGTGCGACCCATATCCTAGATCTCTGTGGTTGTAGGGGATTTGTTTGATGAAAATATCTCAGGTGACCTTGGGAAATGAAAGGAAATCTGAAAAGAAATGCAACTTTAATGCTTTCACCTGGCATATTTCTTCCTGTCACTAAATCTGGGCATTGGTTAAACTAATGAGCGAACAAGAAACAGCCAGGTCATGTAATTTTTCCTTGTATAACATAAACCCAAACAACCAAACAAACCTTCTCCCACTAAATCAAACTAAAAAGAAGCAAAGCCAAAAAAAATCGGAAAACTGAAAAATTCAAAGAACAGGGCTTCTCTTTTACAAAAATGTTTAATAATCTGCAGTGTGGATACCTCAGTAGACACTAAACGATTCTCTCAATGGCCATTTTAAAGGTACATTGCTACAAGAGAAAGTACAGCTGATCCATCTGCTTAGTTAAGTCAGTATTAAAACAAAAATAAATCAAAATCTCAGCAGTCCCTTCCATAGACAATAATGATCAACATTTTTCCTCTCAAGACCTTACAGTTACACTTTGACTTCTATTTTACCAATTTTTTCAATGGTAGAATACTACTGAGCTAATTACTTCTCCAGCCTTTGACAAGAACTGTGTTTGAAAGCGGCGCCTGCCATAAGAGCCCAGGTAAAATGCTCCTGGACAGCAAGGAGTTGTTGTTTCTGAATTATGACAGAAATCTGTTGTGAAAAGCACGAACCTAGTCGCAGAGAGGGTCTTTGATATCCTTTCCCATCTTATAGAATCTTAGGAAGAAAAATTCCTACGTACTGGCCAATATAAAGGCACTGGTGGTAGCATGGGGTTTGTCTCCAAACATTGCAATTCAGTAAATCTGTATTCAGATGTGGAACGTCTTTGCCATGCCCACGTTTAAGTAGATGTTGGAATGGGCCACAGATTCCATTCTGTGCAGGTTTTACAGTTCTGTCCAAAATTGGCAGGCTTTTCTGAATCACAGCTTTAGGTGGGATGAATACAGTATTTTAGAAAGGACAAAAGAGTTTGTCTCGAACTACAGGCTACACTGAGTGGTGTATTTATGGCGAAGCAGCAAAACTTATGTCATTCTAGTCCTCTAGCCTCAGAACATGCTAAAATTATGACTTTGAATTCAATAATAGCAACGATTTGCCTTGTCTTAGAAGTACGTGTAATGGAAGTCTTCTCTTTAGCTCTGAGGTGCGATAGTTCCATTTTGAAATGATTTGCCGGTGAGAGACAGTTTTGAAAGAAATAATCACCTGACTGACCAGGAGTAAGGGGTACGTAAAAGTTATTACAAGCATTAAACATGTCATCTGGTGTTCTTTTAATACATAGCTAGGGGGCAGTTAAACTAAGTCTTTGCAGCTTGGGATGTATATCTTGTCTATAGTGATGCATGAATGTTGGAAACTGGAGGGGATTCTGTGAACAGAAGCAACTCTGTATCTTCAGATTTGATTTTTAGCGTCTCCAGATAATAATCCTGTTCATGTTGATCGATTGCATTGTTTTGTTCTCGTTTTAGTAGATCAGAATTTCTTGTGCAAAACCCTCATGTCATAACGGTATCACTAGTAAATTGATAGATTTATAAAAATAGAAAAAATGTTGGATTTTTAATTGATCAGTGTTATTTTACCACATGTGTACTATCTTATCTTTGGACACCCTGATAGATACACAACTCACTTTTTAAATCTTGTATTAAACCAAAGATCTTTCTGAATCTTCCAGTCAAGAGGATTTTGAGTTTTGATTATTCTTTTTTCTCTCCTTTGAGCCATTTCAGATTGAAGACAAAACAAGACAAAATAGGATTAGAAAAATAACTTACTCTTCTATATCTCCTCAACCTTTGCAGCATGAGTTTTTCATGCAAGTAGCAATGGTCAGTCTTCTCTTCTCCCACTAAAATCATAAAAGTCATCTATCAGCCTGTTTACAAATTGGGATCGTCAGTTCTTTTAAGCTGTATTGAGAGACACTCACTTCCTGTACACCTTAACATGGAGAGGAAAAAGTATCAAATAGAAAAGCTTTTCATTTATTTGCTGATCTGTTCTAGTATTCAAAATTCTCATTATTTGTGTCCTCTCCCATGTTCCCACTCTTTTCTCTTTCTCATGTCAGGTGCAAGCTGGTTTTACTGCATGTAGACTTTTTTTTTTTCCTTCCTTTTTCTCTTTATAAATTGTGACTTATATGCTATATCATTGTTTTGGATTTGCAAAACTGCTTCTGGTGACCCCCTGTTTCTTATTCCTGTCTGATGACTGGAAGGAGGTACTGTTTTCCACTGGAGCTTATTTTCACAGCTGTGGCAGAGGAGGGAATTGTCATAAGATACTTTGAGGTCAGTTTTGACCCCAAATTTAGATGAGGTAAAAATGATTCAACAGAAGTTTAATATCTTGTCTCGAGTGGTCTGGCTGTCACTTCAAAATCAGATAATAATTATGATTAAGAAAAAGCTGTTTTGATAGCCATTACAATGTACAATAAAAACAGCTCAGTGTTACACAGTATTGTTTTTTTGTTTTACAACTTGTTACAACTGGAAGTTATCAAATAAACCATTATCTTTTCAAAGAAACTTTAAAATTAATCTTAAGGACTTTGGACATGCAGAAGGCTTTTAAATATTTTTTTTATGCTTACTCCTGCTTGTTCAATCTTCAACATATTAATAATTGTTTAGGTAACTTATCAGCAAATTAACTAGTGTAAATTGCAAAATTACCATTTCACTGTCTACATCAAGATCTCTAGTAAACCTCTAATAACTGTAACATGTGCCTCAGGCAGAGCTGTGCATTATGTATGTTCTTTGTAACGAGAATTCATTGACTTTATGAAGCCATTGACAGACATTTATCATTTTGTTCATTAAACTTGTCTGTGACATCCGGCAAATTGATGTTAACTGGAAATATTCTCTGGGAGTTCTGGCACGACTCTGTCATTTTGCCTGAGGAGAGAGAAACTTTGTCCATAGCGTGTCCCAAATTACAAGGGTGAAACTTCCTTCCCCCACCCCCTCCCCAAAAGCGTAAGTGAGCATATGACCAGCTCTTTTTTCGTCTTGCATTTAATGCTTATTTATGCAAACAACCCTGTGGCCCACAGTTTGCAAGCAGATTTATCATTGATCTTCAATAGAGGTTGAAAGTGGATACTGCTTTGATTTGTTCAGCCAGTCTGTGCCAGGAAGGCAGCTCAATTTTGTCACACGACCAAATTATTGTAAAAATTATCATAATACAAATCCACAATGCTATGTGCACAGTGGCTCATGGAACTGATATATGTGAGTTGGTATTGAGATGCATCAGCCTATGCTCTCAAAATTTGTTTTAATTTATTTAAGAAGTGGAGACTTAATTGGGTATGGGGATTTTCTTGTTTTGTTTTTATTTCTCATTAGTAGAATTCTTTTTGGTTTGTTTTTTTCTTTCCAGTTAGTAAATTCTTATCTCTTTTCTTCTTTTTTCTTTTATCTTTTGAAGACTGTGACCTTTATTTCTACCATTTTTTCTTTTTTTCCTAGTGTTTGGAATTCCTGGATCTACTAAACACTAGAAGAGATAAGCACTGATACAGTGTACAAGAAATTAACTATGGAATTCTTGGTAGCATTGATGGGAGTTTTGTGGCATTCCCAGCACAGGGCATTTAGTACTTGTTTTTAATGGTTATCATGTTTACTTGATGTTGCTGATTCACATAAAATATATGGTAAATGACCAAATACTTTGTTGAAAGCCTTTATACTATACGTTATAGAGCAGTGCTTCATTTGGTCTTTTAAAATTACTGTGTTTGGAATGATGAATGATATGTCATTCGTTCTGCTTTTGAGCACCCAGTGTGGAAAAAAAATACACACTTTTAACACCTGCCTGTGTTTGATTCCTGTGGATAGCTATCTCTAATAATGGCAGAGGTTGTTAATAGGGTATCTGCCCACCTGCTAGTGTTCCTATTGTGCTACCTGAATCCAACTGTATCAAGGATCTTTCGAACAGGAATGAATGTACTAACAAATTGTGGCATAACTGACTAAAATGTTTATTAATGGATCAAAGATAATGGACTGATTGTAAAAAAAAAAAAAAAACAAAAACAAAAACAAACAAAAACAAACAAACAAACAAAAAACCCCCAACCTTCCAAAAACTGAATATGCAAAAATCCATTACATAAAATTTTTGTCTTTTGAGAGAAAGAGTAGAGCAGTTGGCTCTTTAAAATATATTGTGTCTCACTACATAATAGTTCACTGGATTAAATGAATTTATTGATTTCTGCTTCTTTACTGACACACATTTATGAGCAGTTTCTTTGGCACCATGGCCACATGTCAAAGGTCATAACTTTCCTTCACTGTGGAAGAATAAAAGCTTTCAGATGGTGAATCTCTGAAATCCACACAGTGCTTTATTCTCCCCTCCCTCCCCCAAATATAATTACTGTTTTTGCATGACTTTATTTAAGATAAATAAACAATAATAATAAAAAATATGCACACTAGAAAACCCCCTATACTTATCTATCATAAAATAACTGCAGGAAACTATTTCTCTGCACAAAGGGCGACATATCTAATCTGCTAATAAGTATTGTTATAAGATACATGGTAGTATATTAGGCTCTTTTATGGTCAGAGGTTTTATTGAAAATGGTCAATTTTAAGAATATAATAAACATTTTTCATGAAGAATTTTATTACACTTCACTTCAGAAACAATATTTCTTTCCTTTTAGAGCTGTGTCAAAGGCATATTACGCTTTGTGCACCAGAGGTGATACTGCAAGTAGATCCTACTGAGAGAACGAACCACATTCAAAATTTGTGCTTGTGTTTAGATGATTGTTTGTAATCTTGACATTTTCTTTAATGCCCTTCATTAGTAGTAGCCTGTGGGATTTTTGGTGTGTACTAGATACGAAAATCCACTGATGACATAAACATGAAGCTACTAAAAAAAGAAACTGCAATGGAATATAAAGAAGTTCAATCAGTCCACTAGTTTGCAAAAAGAGAACAATAAATCACGCTTTAAACATAAAGTGGCTGACACTAGTTCTGGAACTTTGGAAATGTAAAACAGGATGCAGTTAATGCCGTATCCCTTGTGCAGTCTGTGGTGCTCATCTGATTGATAATCTGGCAGAAAAAATACTTTTTTTTTTTTTAAGCTAGATAGTTCTCTAACTAAGACGGTTAGCTGTGATGATTTGAACTGGCTTTCTGTGTTATCTGACAAGTGCTGGAGCTGGCTGAAGGCAAGTAGGCAAGAGTAGTGGGGATTTGGGACTATCTGGGAAGAGTTTGTCTTCACTTTGTAGCAGCTACTAACTGGTGGATTAGCTCTGACCATCTCAAGAAACACAGTGTGAAGATAACTTCACTCAGGTGTTACTTTGATTTAAAATCATCGAAATGTTTGTGCTAGGTAAGGTGAAATAGGTTTGAATTGTTAGCATGGCCTGGCTGTAGCCCTCCTAGCAGGACTGTTTCTGAAGGAATAGCAGAGCCTAGAGTTGTATCCTTGGGGAAAAAACAAACCACCCTGATTTTCTGAGATGTAAGAAGTCTTCCCATCACCCACCCCAAGAAAGAGAATTGGATGACAAACTGTATTTTTACGTAGTACGTTGATGCTTTTTATCATGACTCTTGCAAAACATAGCAGTGGTAGACTTTTCTTCTGCTCTGTTGTTTTGTGCAAATCATGATCTTATTCTAAGGGGGCTGGTGGAACTCTGCTGCTAAATTTACCAAATATTTATATTGCAGGACTGTAGTTGCTAAGTTTCTGACATGTTAACCTTTTGGATAGAAATTTGTCATGTCAGTATCCATCTCTCTGCTTTTAATTTTTATTATTTTTTTTTTAGTACAGTATACTTCTGCGGCACTGTTTATCCCATTCCCTAGAACAAATCAAAGATGGAACTGCTTTTTCTGTGTGTTTGTTTTTCACTAGGATAGCATAGGAATGTCTACTTAGGTTACAGAGATGTGGGATTTGTTGGGGAAGGGGGTCTTTGTGTCTGGAAGTAGATTTTGCTGTTGCTATGAATATATTTGCAAATTTGGTTGTCCTGTAAGTTTTGAGGAAAAATCTCAAACTTCTTTTTTTTTGGTACATGTTCAGTACAGACTTATTAGGCTTGACTAGCTAGAGACACAGAAGATGCTGTTTGTGCTGAGCATATTGCTTGTGAACGCTGAGCTGTTCTTTCCCTCTAAGCAGTCTTAGGCAGCTGTGGACTTGCCTTTTTTTCCTGTTCTGAATTAATGAGGAGCTGAAGTGTGATCTAACACAGCCTGTAGAAACCAGCTGGCATCGAAAGCTGAAGTGAGTGAAAACAATGGTCTAATTACCTGGAGAGGAAGTTTGGGAGGGGAAGTGGGTGAGGTGGAGGTGTGAGTGGTCTCTTGTGTCTAGAGGTCAGGAAGGGGAAGAGAAATGCATTGGTGGGAAGCAGCTAGTACTAAGGAAAAGCTTGTGGAGTGAGGCCTGGGGCTGGCTCCGTTTGGAGATTGCCGTGGGCACAAGTCGTGAATGGGAGAGGACGGAGGGACTGGCAAAGACTGTCTCAGGAGAGCGTGCCCATTGGAGCAGCTGATCTTTCAGGACATGGAATGTGGACCCAGGAGTCTTGGACTTCTCTAGGGAACTTCCCACTCAGAGGAGCTTTGGCAGATTTTAAATTGCATCACTGCTTCAGCCAGAAGCTTCTACAATACGTGGTACAAGTCAGCTTGTCCCTACTTTCAGTGGGAAGTCTGTGATTACATGTTTCCTAGGGTCTCAGTGTCTGATATGAGGTTCTGAGGTTTGATCAACTGGAGCTGCAACGAGTTGGGGGAGCTGTAGTTGCAACACGCAGAGTTCTGTCTTATCTTGGACACCTACATTTAGTGAATATTTTGGGCCACCATCCAATTGTTTGTCCATACCCAAAAGTAAAATTAAAATAATAATAGAACGTCATCTCAAGGTGTTGTCAGAGTAGATACATTAACAGTTGTGAAGAACTGTAGTGCAGAGCCTTGCAGAAAAGGCCATAGGGAAGTTAATAACTCTGTCTTCAGGGCAGTGCTTAATAGAGTGTAATAAATAAGGAATGAGGCCACACACTGAACAGAGAAGAGAAAACAAAATATTGAGTAGATGCTCATTATGTGAGCACCATTCATTTGGTGCTGTGAATAGTGTGGGAAGTGTGATTGTGCAGTTGGATTGTTTCCTAAAGCATGTATATAAACAGAGCAAATCAGTTACATAAGCAGCTTCATTTCTTCAGTTTCCTAACTTCTGAGCATTTTGGTTTGGGAATTTTCATCTTGTGTGTCTGTGTAAGAGGCAGATATACTGAATGCTGTCTTAGTGGGAAAGCTTAGAGGTTAGCTTCATTTATCTAATGATGTATGTAATGCAGGAAAAAATGAAATAAATATGCTTGAAAGTGTTAAGAGTTTTATATAGGCAGGGTGGCAGGAAAAAAAGACTTGTAGCAGGGGGCACTGGGACAACTTCTGAGACAAGTTAGTCTATCAGAGCTTTTTCATTCAATCAAAACATGGGCTAGTGTCTAAGCATGTATTTAGCAATACCTTTAACTTGATAATAATATTCAGATTACTGACCAGGTACTGGTCTGCAGCAGCATTTATAAACCTGTTGGTAGTATTATTTATCAGAGTGTGATCTGATTTAGGAAAACATTTTAGCACAGTTCTGACAAACCCCACGTTTAATTTCTGCTTTTGACTACAGTTTACGCTTGTGTGTGGACAGGGCTTAGGTGAGTGCTCACCTGTACACTCTCTGGTGTTTGTCAGTGCAATATTTACTCTCTCTGTGACCTGAGGAGAGGAAATTGGGTTTATTGCTGGTGTTCGGGAGAAGACCTTTTTTGTGGTGCATGGTATTACAAAGGTGTCAGGGAGGACCACGGGCTCCAGTGCTGCGGAGGAGTTAGCATCAGTGGGTTTCACCTCCTCCTTCATCTGGTCTCTTTTCTCAAGTATTTACTCCAGCACATAGCCTAGGGTACCACCTACTTGTTAGGCTACAGGTCTTACCTTGAACCACAGGGCAGGTTTCTGGAAATACAGCCCAGCAGTCATGAACAGAGAAAAGCCCTGATACTCTTTCCTTGTTATTTTTCCTGACACATTTATGTAAAGAATCTCGAGGCAGTGAAGTATTCAACACCCCACACCTTCAGTGCGAGGTACGCAACTGGATCCTGTTGGGGACCTATCCCTTTGTGTACTGGGACCTTCTTTCTCAGAGGATGTTCTTTCTCACAGGCATGTTCAGAAGCTGGAATTACGAGGAAACGTAAAGTGTTATTTGTACTTATTTTAATTGTTCCTTTCCTCACTATTTAGTTGCTGCCGTGTTTGCCATTGTCTTGCGTTTACCTAAATAATGGTTGCCTGGCCTTTCATGAACTTGTGAAGAGGAAAGATGGTGACCACCTGAAACAATAATATCTGCGGCAGAATAGCCTGAGAACTTTAAATAACCAAAGGGGACCGTTTCCTAGGCAGCTAAGTGACCTTTGGATCCCAGAAGCGGGCTATTCATAGAGGCGAAGCCTTTGTCCTGCTTTGACCAGTGGTCAGTGAACTCTGGCAGGCCCCTCGGCTCACCATCTTGGCCCTAGACTAGCAGCTGGTGATTGATTCATTTAACTGTCCAGATTCACATTCTTCTGTCAAGGACTTGTCAAGGAAGAAAAAGGTTCTATGGAGGGCTATTCATTTTACTAAAAGGAAAGGGATGCATTATATGATTGAGTGGATTACTTTTGGGTCAGAAGAGTTCCTGCATTGCTCCGTTTTAATTCGGCCTTCAATCAAAGAGAGATTTAGTTTATCAGCGCAGTGTGGTGCTCGTGAAGAGGGACAGATCGTTTCAATTCCATCAGTGCAATAGGGCTGGTTTGTTTTGTATTTTTTTTTTTGTTGTTCCACCCCGGCTTTCTATCATTCACCCCACCACCACCATTTTTTTTGCCAACAAATCCATAGATTTTTGTGATTAGTTGGTATGACAGATGGCTAAGAATATCAATTTCTATTAATCTCACTCTTAGTTTTAATGTGTATGATGTATGAATATTAATGCTCCTACTATCTCTCATACATGGTCTTAAGCAATCCATAAAGGCCTAGAGTAAGTAAAAGATTAGTGTGTTACCTCTGTTTTAGATGCAGAGAAAACCGAGAAGAGAATAAATTCTACAGGATCAAACTAATAAATTACTTTCCTACAGATGACACAGGCAGCTGTAAAGCTGAGAGTAGAACCTAGTATTTTCTACCCAGTCCCCATTTTCACCTGATGCACAAAAGTTTGTTGTACAAACCCAGCATTTTTCAAATGCGCAAGAGTGCTATCTGTCCATTTGTCTGAAGGTTTAGAATCCCTTTTTTTAAAAGAATAGGAAGGTGTTTCCATGCTTTATGAAACTTGAATCGTGTTTTCAATTTTATAATTAATGTGTTAAAAACCCCACTTTGAGTTGCACTAGGGAGGTGTGTTTCCTCTTCATCATGTTTCCAGGCTCTTCTCTCCATCTTCCCTTCAGCTGGGCTGTTTCCCTTAGCATTAGGATTTTTTTGGTGATCCTCTTCATGAAGTTCGGAGAAAAGAACGTCCTTGCTTAGCTCCTTCTGCTGGAAATAACAGGCATTAAAGAGCAGATCCCGCCAGTTAACCTTCTGCCTCCGTTTCAATGAACGTGATGAGCTGCAGCAGATGAAATATGACCTTCAAGTTTCTTTACCCCACTCTCATAAGCTATGTATTGTTTTGATTTGGCTTATTGAACGCATTATGAGGGATTTCTGATTGGCTTCAGGCCAAGATGTTACGCTTCTGCTGATGGAAGTACAAGTGCATAATTTAGAAGAAAATACAGTAAGGCTTGGTCTGTTGTATTCTTTTCTCTCCCTCTTTTTGAGGGGAAAAGGGAGAATTTTGTATTTGTTGAGATAAATGAGTGGCTTAACTATCTTAAGAGCACAAGAGAGGAAGGAAGTCTGAGATAATCTAACCTTGCTTTACTCTTCTCTGTTATGTACCTCTACGTATGTGTCAGAAATCTGGGATAAGTACACCACCTGTTGAATAGGCCTCCTTCTTTCATGGAGGCCTGGTGGTATTCTTTTCATGTCTGCAGTTGCATTTCCTGGGGCTCAGTCCCGTTTCTTGGAGCTTGCTTGTTTCAGGCTGGAGCATGATGTCCGAGATGGGGGTACCGGCTTCTCTGTGTTCCAGGTAACACTTCCCTCGGCAACTTCCTGGTGGCTTCGATTCATGGCCTTGAATTGGCGATAAATAATGAGCTTTTGAAAATCATGGAAAAGGAAAATGGGTTGTCATTGTGTATTAGAGAATGTAAGTAATCTAATAACCAAGGGTATTACCTACTTAGTAGAACATTGCTTGCACTAAGACTGGGCAAACTGGAAATCCAACTATTGCTTCCCACCCAAGCAGTCAACAGCCATAGCAAGGTGACTTCCTCTAAAGACAAAATGTTTTGGTTTCTTCTGTTTGCCTTTGATATGAGAGTTTTTATGGTGCAATCAGAATAAATTTCCTGACACTTAAGGGAGTCAGAGAAATATACCTCAGGGAAAAATATAGGGATTTCTATGACATTGAAGGCAATTACGATTTTTATCTGGAAGCCACACTTCTGATTTGTTTTATGTGAAAATTGCAAGAGATAAACATCTAATTAGAGGATTTAAGTAACTTCATTAAATAAGCAGTACTGACGATGCCTTGTGTGACTTGGTTTTTTTTTTGTGTGAGGTTTGTTTCTGTTTTTCTTCCTGCTGCTCATTCAGAATTTTGCTGTTAGTTACTATGCTGTGTAGAAAGACTGTTATTGGGGAGAGATCTCTGGGCTGTGTAATACAGCAGGGGGGCATTTGGTGACAGGGAAATGAGCTGCAGGCGTTTGGCCCTTGAGAGTGGAGGCATCTCTTCTTTCTTTTCCCTGTGGGAATGCCGCAATGTTGACATTTGGAAAGGGGGCTGAAGGGCTTGAATTCCCAGCGCCTTTCCACAGTGTTTCGCAGTGAAATTGTGTCTTTAATCCTAGGATGCTGATTCTGAAAAACTGTAAGCAAAAGATGGAGAGCGCTTGTATCTCTCAGGGATAGCATTTCTGACAGTCTGAAGACTTACGGCACCACCATATCAGTTTACGGTCATTCGTATGTGGATGGAGTCAGTTTGCCACTGTATGAAATGAAACCTCTTCTTCCGCCTCCCCCCAGATGTGAGGAAAGGCGCAGTGGTGGGCGGCACAGCAGAGGAATGTGTGGGGCCCCGCTCCTGTCCTGGGATGCGCTCTGCGGTGCTTCCTCTGATTGATGAGCTGGGCAGGGTGAGGTGAAGAGGGTATTGCATTCTACTTAGGGTCTTGTTTTATTTTAGCCAGGAATAGCATTTATTTATTTTTAAAGGTACATGACTGATAAGTAGAGGTTTTACCCTTCAGCTGGCATCTGCAGTGAAATTCATTGATTGGAATGGGGCAGCTTTAGCGTTTACAGTGCTGGAGGCTCTTGTTGCACAGTGCTGAAATTGTCTTCTCTGTGTTGCACTGAGTGATTATTACATTGTCATTGTTCTTTTTGGGGTTGTTCTTTGAGGAACCTTAGAACTGTAGCAGTCAATCTTTACTTTTCTATTTCTGTTTTTCTTTGTTTTTTTTTTTTTGTTTTGCTTGGGTGTGGGTTTTTTTTGGATACCAAATTAGCATAGTTATGAAGGGATATGTCTTTTGTTGCACAGTCCTGCTTGTGTTCTGATCCTTCTCTTCATGTTGTAAAGTGCAAAACTGTGCTGGATATTCCCCATGCAACAGTTGGGCTATTAAGCAGAACTAATTCTTCACAGAATGGCAGCAACTCCAAAGAAAGGCATCTGTAGGATTAAGCATAGATACTAGAAGGCAATCACTTGGCAAACTGCTGAAGGAAAGCAGTCCTTGCAAGGGAGGAAACGGTGTGTTCTTTCTCCTGAATTCACGCAGCCACACAAGTAGAACAGCTTTGAAGCTGGTTAATGTGGCCTACTGTGTTCCTTTTCTGTACTATTTCCTACATTTCTTGTCTGCAGAAGAGCAGAGGGGAATTCCTTGATAAGTGCATTAGCATTTATTGTGGACTTCTGTCGCCACACACTGTTGCCTGGATGCTAGATAGACTGAGAAGGGAAAACCCCAGCTGGGATGCCTTCAAAAGTGAAAAGATCAGATCTATCATGCTTGTTTACATGCTTCAGTTGCACCATCAATAAGCTGTTGAATGTATAGAATCATATATTTCTAAGCCTTGATCTTTTATTTACTTTAAAACAGTGGTAGTGATAACTCCTGAGGTGATATATATGCTTGGTTTCATTGGGAAGAGTGGTAATGGTATATTTTTTGCCACTTACTAAACGACTGAGGTCTAATAAGACAGTATGTGTGGTTATGTGAATAGCTTACACGTAGCTGCAAGAGGTAGAAAGTGCTGTTGTTGCAATATCATTAGCTGCTTTGACCAAGGTAAGATAGGAAGACTTGGGTGTGTTATGCTGTACTTGCTTCCTCTAGTGACTGGGAATTTTGATGCATTCCCCTGCACTCTAATTCTCCTGGGTCGTCCTCTCAGTGTTGCTTTAAGAGCACCTGATGGGCCAGAGAACAGAGAGTAAAATAAGGCGCTCATGGGTTGGTAGTTTGTCAGTTAGGATCCTCCTGGTATTTTCTCTAGCACATTGGTGCTGCCTAGGATCCCATTTATTGTCACAGTTATGTTAATATGTCATGAATAACAAGCTGTGTGTCTATTCCAGTGGTCTGAAAAAATGAAGAGGAAACTGTACAGTCTAATCACCCTGTCACATTGTACTTTTCTGTTCCTGCATTTAAGAGAACTTTTTGAAGGGTGATTATCTACTTCTGAGGAGACAGTTTTCTTTAACTGTTTTGATGTTCTTTCTTAACATACAACAGACATGCTAATTATAAACTCTTTCTGTTGCTATAACACTTTCCAAAATTTACAGTGAATATACGTTGCCTATTTAGCAAAAGGAAAGAGCATATTTCATAAAATACAATATATTCTGAGATGAAATGATTGCTTTTATCCTTGAAAAAATGGATCAGTATCATAGAGACTCCTGGTGTAGTGACGCTTATTATAATAATTTCGAATTCACAGTTTTACCGAAGAAGGAAAGTTTAGACAGCCAACCACATGTTTAAATGTTGAGAGTCTGATGTGCCATTTGATGTATCCTGTGCCCAGAAAACAAACATTTACAGGGCTGAAAGCTTCTGAGGCAATAGTTAAATGGCAGTGGTAGGTCTTGCTTCTGCCGTCAGTGATGTCCATGCGTGTAGGAAGGGGTTGCATTTCCAAAACTGCCTCGCCAAAGAGAGGCTGTTCCAGAAACACATGCCTCATTTATTCTTTTTTTCTGCTGGTTTTCCTCTGGAGCTGCCAAAGATAATACTCTGTCTTTGAGACCCTATCTCCAAACCTTGTACTTCTAAAGAGCTCTTGCAAGAGGGGAAGAAAGTTTTGTTTTGTTTTTAATGAAAACAAAAAAAAACTTGGGAAAGTCAGGACATACAAGGAAAAGACTATTCTCAGTTTTTCCTGTGGGGAGGAATTTTTCCTTATCTTTTCAAGTTTCTTCTCCTTTCCTGTCAGCTGTCTTCAACATGCATCCATTTGACTCCTCCTCTCCTCTTGACTTTCTCTGCTGGGATATACAGAAACTTGCTCACAATAACTTCCATTCTGTACGTGGAGAAGACAATATACTTTCCTACTTTCTGAGGATACTGTAAGAAAGAAGGAATAAGAGGATACTGTAGGAAAGAAAGAAAAAATTAGTACATTTCCCTAAAAACCTAGCCCAAAATAGTCTACTTGACTTCCAAGTTTTCAGGAAGAGAAAACACCGCATATGAAACCTCAGACTAGTCTTAACTTCGAGAAGCTGCTGGTGAAAACTATCTCTGTGTGTGTGTCTCTGTGTGTGGCCAGAAACACGTTTACAGAATCTAGTCCCAACCCAAACGGTGGAGAGCTTAGTGATCTTTGGTGGACATATTCAGACTTGGTTATTCCTGTAGAGCGTTTTTTAAAATGATCATTTGTCAGCCACTGAATTAGGAGCTTTAAAGAAAGGAGCAGGGGGACCTGAAAGTGTTAGAGGAAACAAATGAGATTGCAGCTGACATCTCCAAGGGAACTTTTGTTCAAGGGTGCTCAGGCTGTTGACCTCTTTGCTTCTCCATTTCATTGCCTTTATAGCATTCTTCAGTACCAGAAAAGTGGTGGCTTGTTTGTGACTGGGCAAATGCTACCTTCCTTTTTTCTTTTTTTTTTTTTTTTTTCCTTTTGGTAGGGGAGACAATCATGGACATTGCTGTGCAAAGATTTTAATGCACAAAGAAACAGTTTTGTGTTGTATTTTAAAAATGTGTGTTTTATATATGAAGCTCATGATTTATTTCCTTTTCTTCCTTCTTATCAGAGATTGGAGAGTAATTCCTAGTGATCTGCAACTTAGTTTGGAGATCACTGTCTAAAAATTACACTTCTAGATATCTGTCATCAGGTTGGCAAAAATACGAGAGAGGAAAGGAAAAATTAAAACTTACTGTTGTTTCTTCCTTTTTTCATTCCTTTCTCTATTGCACGTCCTTCTCTTTGTTTAGTTTTAATGGTGTAACTAAGTATATGGTAGGCTAGAAGTAGATGTTTTTGTAATAAGGTGACCATAAGTTTTAGCAGAGCAGACTGTTTCCCAGATGTAATTGACTGGTGGTTTGTTGGAGGCAAAACTGCAGTAAGCTCTGCAAAGGAGCTCACCCTTTAGCTTAGGAGAAGATTTGTCCAGAGCAGAGGTAATGAACTGAGAATAGCAGAAAGGGCAGATGGCCCAAATCCTCACTCATTACCTCATCTGGGGTCTCCTTGGTATTTATCAGTGAAAGCTTTCTGTAATTACCCCTATGTGAAGTGCAGTTTCTGGTCCCTCCAAAACTCAAAATGTGATTTTTGAAAGGCATTGACTAATGCCTTAGAAAGATTTACTCCTTGCCTACAACCTGCCAATACTATTCTGTGAACTGAAATGTGAGGAGCACATGGTGTGAAGGATCAGTGTTGTCTATAGGGAATGTCAAATTTCATGGCCAAACCTGGCTCATTCTGTGTGCTTGAATGTCTTTCACACTGTAAAATGGGGTTTCTAATCTTGTTAGTTTTTTGCAATATTACCCTTTTACTTTTTTTTTTTTATTGTTTATGTTTGTGTTTTCAGTTAAGTATTGGCATATTTCGCATTTATTTGCTTAAGAAAAATAAAAGATCTTTGTAACAATTAGTAAAAGAAACCAGAACAACTCCCTTGCCTTCCAGTCTTCCTTCTTCCCTCCTCCTGATCCCAGCAAAGCAATATATGTCAGGGTTCTGGAGTAATACACACACCATCTAGAGACCTGAGGAGGCAGGAGGCACAGTATGTTCTTAATAAAGGGTCTCTTATCTCTCTAAGGTAAGGCCCTGACTCAGAGCCTATTGAAATCAAGGGTGAGACTCTTACTGGTCAACAGGTGTCAACAGGTTGGAAAAAATGAAGAAATATTTGTCAGCAGTCTTAAATGCCTGCTCTCAAACTCTCTACGTTTGTGAACATGAAGTGCATGGATGCCAGTAAGCTATGCCAGTAGCTCCCAAAATGTCATCTTATTTTGATAAAAGCTATTCTTTGGCATAGGAAAAAAAAATGGTAGGAAGGGAAGAGGAACCCAAGTTTTAGTGCTAAGCTAGTGGCTCCTGAAAATGCAGCTCTGTATTTTCTCACTCTGTAGGGTTTTCCAAAGCATCAGAATAATAACAATCACTGTAGAATATGGTTGTATTCTGAACAAGCTGTAATTCCAATCCACCTTCTTTAAAATGTTAAAATGCCTGCTAGGAGATTCTAAATGGCAAATATTAAGAAAAATCCTTGGGATAGACAGATTAATAGGTGTCCCATATCAATTATTGATGGTGTCAAATCAATGCAGCAGTTTCAGTCTCATTTAACCTCCCTGTTACTTAATTGTAATGCTCTAAGGTAATTGCCTGAGACTGGAATCCTTTTTCAATACAATTATGAACTATTGTCTTCAAAACTTGCTGCTATGGTGTTCATACTATAACAAGCTAAGAATTTCTTAATATTGCTAAAGTCATAGAGGAACATTTCTTTATAATTTTGTTTTCACTTTAGGAAGAGAAAAATGGTGTTTTAGGTTTATCCTGGAAATACATTTAACTGAAGAAATATCTGTTAAAATACACCATGTAATCTGTTTCACAAATAGCATGGTGATAGGCTAAATGTTATCGTGCTTGCTGATATTTCCAGTATACACAGCAGGCTGTGGGATTTTGTTCTGTATGTTCCTGAACAATGTAGAGAGAGTTTATTGAAAAGAGGGACCACTATTTACACTATTTCCTTCTTTTAAGGACGTTTCCCTGCCCCTTGGAGTGATTATAGAGGCATTTTTCAAAACTATTCGTGAGGAAAACCTGATTTTTCTGAGGTATTGGCAGTATAGATTTAGGGCTAAATGCACGGTTAGATTTTTCTGTTGAATTTTCATCCTGCCAGCACAGTAGTTCTTCTGCAGATCCATGAGCTTTTTGTCTTGTGAAAATACTCTCTGCTAGCTATTGAGCTGCATGTTCAGATGTTTCTGGAGCAAGGTATTAACAAAGAATCTGAAAAGTGCTGAAATATTTCTGTATGTAGAAATACTAACTTAGGTGCCAAGCCTTGCTTTGTAGCAATGTTGGTAGTAAAAAATGCACACCTGACTATAAGGGCTTTTAAACTGACAGGATACTGTGGTTTGAGGAGTCCTTTTATTTTTGTAATGCTACTCTTTGCTTGATTCCGTCTCTCTCTCTCATTTTTTTTTCTTTCTGCCTTAAAATACTTATTTTCTGTTATGTAATATCTGATTTAGGTACTCCTCTTTTTTTTTTTTGGTCATGTTTGTTGTTCAACTGCTAGGTTTTCCAGGAAAATTATTTTACTTTTCATGTTGGGAAATTAAATGCCATACTCAATAATGGCAAACTAGCATATTTCTGGAATGTAATTTTAGGTCTATAATACTGTCTTCTTTCTAAGAGTGAGTTCTTACTAACCAGCTTGATAGAACAAAGGAGAGGCAGAAATTAAAGCTAAAATATGAATCTGGAAAACAAAACAGAAAGGTAAAATGAATACCCTTAAACAGGGATGACCAGTGTTTCCAGGAAATTGAAGTGAATACTGATTTTAAAGTCATGTCTAACAGTTTAGTGTTAGTACCTCATTAAAATCCAGGGATTAATAGCAGGAATCTCATTGTTGCACATTAAAAGGATTTAGTTTAATTTAGTTAGAGGGTACAAGGTGCCATTCTAGCAAAGCTATACCCAAGGTATCAGTGAGGTGAAGTGGGATGGCCTAAAGACTGTGGTTTCTCTAACTGTCCCAGTTACACTATATATTTTATATATATATATTTTTTTATATATATATATATATACACACACACACCCCTGTATGGATTTTAAAATTGTAATGAATTGGTTCAATAATCTTTTATAATGTATGCCATCTTTGGAAGTGAAATTGTCTGGAAAAGCTTGTTTGAAATACTAAGAAAGGCAGCTGGAGTTATAGGTCCATACTGCCTTTCTGGGACTGGAAGTGTGGTTGGGCTCAGGTTAGTTCAAGGACTTTAAAAATCTATGGATACTGATGCTGGAGATTCAACCTGTAAACAAGACTTCCTTGTGTATTAGATAAGGATAATGGGCAATATTCTGCTCTTCTCCCCTGCAGTGCAGGGGTATGCAGCATGTGCAGGGGATGTGAGTAGTTGGAACAGGACTGGTCGTTATTCTCCCTCTTTTCATACTACAGTGTTTCTAAGCATGCAGGTGAGAAGAACAACCATCTTGAGAGTCCTAATTTATGAATTAATGAATTTGAGGAGAGGCATAGGATGAGTGTATGGACACTACAGTCCCCTCCCTGGTTTTAGATTTTGGGGAGGAGAGGACGATTGGTTGGTTGTTTTATTGCTATCAGTTGCTTTTTGTTAAGCTATCTCAGATCATTAGTATGTCAATGTGTGGTAGCATTTACTGCCAGGGATTAATACAGAGAAAAAAATTACAATTTTAAAATTCTAGTGTAAAAAGTTAAGCACCTGATACAGTGTTATCCAGAATTTTCATTATGAGTTCTTAACATCTTGGCAGTGATGTCAGCAGCCTGTATTATTTGATGATTTTATTTATTTACTTATTTTGTGATGCTTCTGATTTTTTGGAAAAAAAACCCAAGACACTAATTTTGTTCCAATTGAGTTTAAATATCATGCTTTTGTCACTGTTCATCTTTGGTTATTAATTAAAAATAAGTCTATTAAACTAAAGTTTTAAGTAACAGTGGTACAAAACTGAAATTTCAGAATACTTCTTTAAAATGCAAGGATCTAGAAAAAGTGTATTTTAGTTAAGCTTAGTTTTCCAACCAGAAATTAAATGGCAGAAATTAAAAGTTACAGCTGGCTTTAGGGAAAAAGCCACACTTCCAATTTATCAGAAGAGTTAAATCTCTGGTAATTTACAAGAATGCCATTTACCAGAATGTTGTTTGAATTACCATCTTTTCTTCTTTACTCTTTTATAACAGTCACAATGAACTGACACTTTTCCTTTGTGCCTGAAAGGGCCAAATGTGTTCTGGATGATATCACTTCCTCTTACAGACGGAACTCGGTTCTGTCTGAAACTCAGTTGTTTGCCTTAAATAATAGCCATTAAGAGGAGGAAAATATCTGTACAGACAATGAGTGAAACTGAAGGAAGAGAAAGTCTTTGCAGATGCTTGCATTTATGAGCTAAACTACCAGAGGTCCATAGTTCAGAAACAAATCTTTCTGATGTCTGGAGTGGTGTGACTGGAGGACTAATGGTTTGGTCCCAAGTTGACATACACTGTTGCATTTCAAAGAAAAGCAAGATAAGATAAAATCGAGTCTGATCCTTGGAGTTACAGAAGGACCAATTAAAGGAGAGTACTTTGCAAGATGCAAAATCCAACAAGTAGTCTCTTCTTCCATTGTGTATGTGTGTGTTTTGGTTTTTTTAATACTTTGCCTTTGGTTTTCTTCCAATTACATTGGATTTTATCCAGCTTGATGAAGAGGATGTCAGATGGTTTGTTCCTCAAATGTTTAGTTCATTATTATATGAAGACATGTTCTTTAGTATGGTGCTGCTGTCTTCATCTGGTCACAGTATATCAGTAAAATTCAATTTCCTCTTGATCTTGTCTCCTGCTGCTGCAGCTGTAGCAATGCCTTTACTGTGACAACAGTAGATTGTTGTCTGGTTGCTTTCCAGAATGACTTACAATTTCGGATGTGCTTGCACTTACTTGCAAAGTAAGTACTTTTTCTGTGTAAGTGGTCCAATTAACTACAGTAATCCAAACAGGGACTTCAACATAGTTAACTTCAACATAGTTGTAATACTTTTTTCACTTTATTCTTCTCTTTCTCTTTTTCTATTTTTTTAAATTTTATTTTCTTTAAACAGAGGAAAATTATTCACTGGGTAAAATCAGGCTGATACTTTGCAAATTTTCTCTTGCAATCTTGGTCCTACTCACGTCCCCGATGACCCACAACGCTGCAGGTTCTGAGTTTTTGCAGAGCAGACAGTGCCAGTGATGCGGTTACCTGAATTGTCCATGGTGTTTTGCTGAAAACAGATATAATTTGGACCAAACGAAGTCAGCAGGAATCTGTAAGGAAAAGCTGTGCATTATAATCTCTTTCATCAAGTGTAGCACCTATGTTCAGTATGGTAATCCTGCTGAATAATACATGCATTAATGAAGAGAAACTTGAAAAGGATACTTGCAAATACTTGGGGGGGAGAGAACCTGAGGGAAGGGAAAAAGGAAAAATCCAGCTTCCTTGTTAATGAATTTAAGATTGTTGTGAATGGAGATATGGCCTCATACATGCAGAAGACAGCATTGGCTTGTAATTGAGCAAATGTAGAAAAATTGTAGTCCATGTGCCAAGAAATTCACAATTTAAGTAGGAAAAAAGAGACAATAAAGAGATTCAGACAGGAGACTACAAGGAAATTATACTGGTCTATGTGTTTTGTCTTGGTCTAGCAGCCTAACAGTTACTGAAATTTTTTTGAGTGCGTCATGACATTGTAAGGACAGGTTAGACCAAGAACCTTAAAGCAGTCCCTGCTAGAGTTCAGAGTTCTCTGATGCTCATACTTTATATGAGCATATCTGCTATTTTATATTCATATTTAGTGGTAACTGAAGATGTTCAGAGTCAATTGGGAGATTCTTGGTGATTTGGTGACTTAATTGTGAGGATATTATATTGCCTTTAAATAATGACGCAAAGGAGGTGTTTGTGTCGTGTATAGAATATAAGTTATCATTTAAATCAGACCTTGAGCCACATTTCTTAGTGATCTAGGAGCAGCATGTTCCTAACCCCTTGAGTAAAATACATGTCCTCTGAGATGATATTTGCAGACTATGTGCTTCTGCATGAATTGATGTGTAAACTGCTTCCTTAACAGCTTACTAAACACAAGGCTTTTTAAATGCCTCAAGAGCTGTCATCTACCTGCATCCTAGAAATTCTGTTTTATGAGACTTTGCAGGTATCTGGAGAGATTTTCCTTGTGTGTTTCGGGTTCGTTACTAAAGTATGGAACCCTGTACCTATCACGTGCAAACCTCATGAGGTTCAACCAGGCCAAGTGCAAGGTCCTGCACGTCGGTCAGGGCAATCCCAAGCACAAATACAGGCTGGGCAGAGAATGGATGGAGAGCAGCCCTGAGGAGAAGGACTTGGAGGTGTTGGTGGATGAGAAGCTCAATGTGAGCCAACAATGTGCGCTCGCAGCCCAGAAAGCCAACCGCATCCTGGGCTGCATTCCCAGCAGCATGGCCAGCAGGGCGAGGGAGGGGATTCCGCCCCTCCGCTCCACTCTGGTGAGACCTCCCCTGCAGTGCTGCATCCAGCTCTGGGGCCCCCAACATAAGAAGGACGTGGACCTCTTGAAGCAGGTCCAGAGGAGGGCCACGAAGATGATCCGAGGGCTGGAGCACCTCTGCTGTGAGGACAGGCTGAGGGAGCTGGGGTTGATCAGCCTGGAGAAGAGAAGGCTCCGAGGAGACCTTACAGCAGCTTTCCAGTATCTGAAGGGTGCCTACAAGGGAAATGGAGAGGGACTTTTTACAAGGGCATGTGGTGATAGGATCAGGGATAATGGCCTCAAACTGGAAGAGGGGAGATTTAGATTCGATATTAGGAAGAAATGTTTCACTGTGAGGGTGGTGAGGCACTGGCCCAGGTTGTCCAGAGAAGCTGTGGATGCCCCATCCCTGGAGGTGTTCAAGGCCAGGCTGGATGGGGCTTTGAGCAACCTGGTCTAGTGGGAGGTGTCTCTGCCCACGGCAGGGGGGTTGGAACTAGATGATCTTTAAGGTCCCTTCCAACCCAAACCATGCTATGATTCTATGATTCTATGATCATTGTATGTTCTATGCCAAAGTTAGCTTTATGATATTATTTTTTTTAATTAAAACTATTAATTTTAAATTGAAGCACAACAGGTTATAACCTGCTTCATAATTAAAAAAAAAGCCAATAATATTTTACTTTGAAAGATTTGGATTCCCCCATGCACTTTGTATTTGTTCCCTTTGCACACATGTCCCTCTAAAAAAGCAGCACTCCCTTGTAGACTGCAACCTACACAGATTAAAGATAGGTTTGTTTTGGACTGAACAGTTTAGGTTTGTGTTGCTGTAAAACTTATCTTCAATTCAACTTGTTTTCAAATCCTGAATGTATCATTTTAAATTAGTAGGCTGATGTTTTGTTTTTCTAAAATCAGTAGGGCTGTCCTTCTCTTTCCAAGGTAGTTGAAGAGCTGTTGAGGCTTCAGAGACTCCCTCCTGTACCTGTTGATCATCTTGTCACTTTTTTCTGTGAAATAAGTTTATTGACTCACTTAGCTTGAAAAGAATGGAGCTGTGTAAGGATACGGATCAAGCTATTGAAATGCATCAGCTGTTGAATAGTAAGTGTACAGACTGTTGTCCAGCAGTAGTGGTCCCAGGTGAGGCTGAGGGTGCCACGTCTCAGGGGATCAGCGTCTGACTGACACAGTACCGAGGGGTGCTGCTGGCACTGCCTCTGTCTTAGATACCCTTTTGTTTGTGTACTAGCTTCATGATCTTATCTTCACAGATTTTAGGGCCTATTGATGATGTAAAACATATTGATAAAGCTCTGAAGAGCAAAGAGGAATGAAAGAGAAGGTGGAAGGGGGAGGTGGAGGGCTGGAAAACTGAGGAGCGAGCCTGTTAATACAAATCTACTCTGAATTGTCTTTTTGCTTGGGGGGGAAAAAACCCAAAGCACTAGTAGATTCTGGATGTTTCTGAAGGACAAAATTATTTTCTTTGTGAAAGGATCTTTACTGTAGCATTTGGTATGAGGAAAGTGGCAGGAGCAGCGTCACTGCCCCGGGGCAGGTAGGTAACAGCCCAGGCTCCCCTCTTGCCCGCAGTTGTATCTCCTCCCTTACTTGCCTGCTCCTTGCTAATACATTTCCCTTCAGCAACTTCACCTGAACTTCCCCTTCTAGAGCTAAAGCCTCTTCCTGCTTTTTCAGTTCTTACTGATTAATGAGAGTCATCGCTCCCTGTCCTCTCTAATATCTCCTTTGTATATTTGTAAGACTGTCACTTCTCTCTTCAGTTTCCTTTCCCAGGGCTAATCAGATCCCAAGTCTTTTCATCTTTCCTTACCGGTCAGGATCTGTTTTCTCCTGGAATCTCTCATTCTTATGCCTCACATTTTAAAAATAATAATTCTAGGTCAAACAACACTGGGTTAAAATTTTAAGGCTGAATGTAAGATAACACCGTGCTTGTGATGGCACATACAGAACCCCCTTTCACAGTAATCCCTTTTCACTTACAGTTATGAAAAACTTTACTCATATTGCACCATTTGTGTGACGTTCACCTCTGAACTGTATGTACTAAGTAGAATTTGAGCTCCCAAATACTTTATTTAATTTTTACTAGCATCTCCTGGGAAAATCAGCAGACATCCACCCATTAGATCACTTGACGGCAGCTCCACCTCTGTCTGCTCCAACTGCTTCATCAGAAATGGGGAGAATAGCTGTGTGTCTGTAGTCTCGCTGCCTGTCCGGATCTGTCGGTACTCACGTAGAGGTTACTTCCAATCCAGATCCAGACCAGAGTGTGCCATTTGAGTAGCAAATTATTTGGGAATATGTGTCCATATACCAAAAGGCACGACGGAACTCCTTTCGTAATCTGCTTTAAGCCTTGCTACTGCAAGGACTGAGAAATCGCACTAAACTCAAGGAAAATACGTGCTAGTTGGCTTCTGTACTAAAATCTAATACGCATGTATATTTGTTGCATTTTTAAACGCTGTTTCAGGGAGAGAGTGCATCACGAAAACTAGACCAAAAAGAGAAAATTCGATATTAAATTTATTATGTGCTGTTCCGAAATGCATTCCTTTGGAAAAAAACATAGCTTTTATTTAACGTACGAGTTTATTTGTCTCAAGTGAAACCTCTTCACCTGAGAATTAAAAAAAAAAGAAAAAAGATTCTTGGTTTCATTTGAAGGGTTAGGGCTATTGTGTAATTGTCAATAGCATTAACACCTAAGTTCTGCAAATGGATTATTCACTTTCGTTCTTTCCACCTGAGCAGTTCACCTGTCTGAGAGGCCATTATCTCTTGAGAAACACTTAAGTGGTCGGTGTCATGTGCTGGAGAGTTTCTCGGTATTTGCTGCTTTCTGGTTACGTGAAACCCAATTCTGTGTTACTGTTTCAGTTCAGGGAGTAATTTCAGTACAGTTTCGTTATTACACAGTTGCAGTTCAGTCTTGGGCTAGTGTCAGCTGTGATGAAACCAGCAAGCTTTAGCAATGGTGGACATGTAGGTTGTTGGAATTCCTTTTGCCTCTTAAGAAAGCTCATTCAGAAAATCACTTAATGACACAAAGTGTGTGAGTAGAAAGTGCAGCATTTAAGGGAACAAGTCACCTGGACTTGTGTTTGAATGAGCTTCAGGACTTCATTTCAGGAGTGAATGAAGTGGGTGTGTGTTGTGTTTCTTGTTTGTTTGTTTCTCTCTTTTTTTTTTTTTTTTAATTTAAGTGAGTGAAGGACTGCTGCTGTATTTAAACAAACAAAGATGTGAGGGGATGAGCTTCTTACGTTTTACGTTTTCGTACCTTAATAGTTAAGTCTATGTAAACCTGTTTAGGTACACGAATTATTTTTTGCATGCATGCAGAATAGTATTCAATCTGTGTATGGTGAAGGAGACACCAGCAGTGTTTCTCTAATATTTAATCAGTGTATGACAGCAAGTAATCATTTGGGTTTTGAGTCTGGGGATATTTGCCTCAATGGTAAATGAGGGAACTCGCACCAGAACTTTCTCTCTGCATAGGTAACTTTATTGGACAAAACTGTGTTTTCTACCATCAAAGATATTCATACTCAAAAGTAACTATACAAACACACGTTCCCATCACATAAATTGCAGGAGTTTATAAAAGTAAATACAGTTTCTAGCTATTGTTTTCTTCTTCTGTAAGCAGCATTTGGTATCTTGCAAGGTAAAAAGGGTGGGAGCATCAGGTTCTTGGAGCAACATTAATTGTTTTTTTGGCTATAAATCTGGGAACAAAATGATTAAATAGACTGGAGAAGAGGGGAAAACTCAAATAAAAAGGCACTTACGTTTATTGCGTTTTGCAGGGTTGTTTTCGGGAACAACGTATGTCTCTTGAGACTTTGTTTCTTATCCATTTTATAGAGCTCTGGCCTCTTAACAGCACTGCTTTAATGACTTTTTCTTGGGGTTCTGAGTTGGTATCAGCACTTGCCATGAAAACAAGCCTGTTACAAAGAGGTCAGGTTTCACGAGACAGCAATAGACTTGTAAAAACAGATTTTACTGGAACAAATAAAGTCAGAATTAAGAAGAAACCAGAGATTTGCGTAAAGAAACAAGATACAGAAGGAGCAAGTACTGAGTTAAACTGATAAACAGTGTATAAATTTAGATGAGAGATAAGTGGGGATTTTTTGTTTCTAAAACCACATTTAGTGACATTAATGAGTTTTTCTGAAGATTTTGTGCAGTTCTTTGCAGTTCTGACTTTTGCTATCTTTAAAGATTGATTTTCTGAGGAAATGCGTTGTTCCTGCTGAGGTGGAAAAATGTTCTTGAAATATCAGCTTCGATTAACAACTCGCATTGTATTTTCTAACTAGTATAGCTGAATCTGTTCTTGCTTGCTATCATGATGACATTTTGTGTTCTGTGAAATACTGACTTTCCTCAGTTTCTTTTGTAGCTCTTGAGAGTCTCACTTCTGTCTTTAATCTTCAGCTGTAATGTACCAGATGCATGGAAATAAATCATTCTTTTTACATACATAAATGAAAACTGAATATTGTGTTTCTGTTGTCTCACTCTGTCCCTTTAAATAATCGTGCTGATATAAGAAAATTCTGGGTGTGGTTTTTATAGTTTCTATGGAGATGAAACTTTTAAAAGGTGTGCGAGAGCTTTGCTTTGATGAAACTGTTAAAATGGTCCTTTCTTATGCCACTGGCTGTGTGGTGCAGCTGTGCTACATGATGGCTCTGAAACTTGGGTTACGTTGATTTGTGTTGTTCTTATTGTCTGTGCCTTCATTACATTCCTAGAGTTTTTATTTTGAAAGCTAAGCAGGCTTGCCTGGTTTGCTACATCGTGCTTCCAGTAAATAAATGATGAATGCAAAGCACTACATTTTCTATTAGAAAATCTGTTAAGAGCAGCACTAGGGAAATAGTATTCTGACTCCAGGAGAACACAGGTTTTCTGTGTAGGGAGAAATTAGAATGGAGACGAAGGAGGGAAAGGAGGAAGCAAGACAAGCCTGGATGCCTCCCCCTCTGCCCCCGGCTCTCTTCTGTGGTGCAAAAACACAGGAGAGTTGGACTGCATCAAATTCATCAGAAAGCAAATCCAGAAAGTTTCAGAGTTTCAGGAACAACCTGGTGTACGTGTAGGTGACTTGACTTGCACTGAGTCTGTCTGTTCTGTGAAGCTGAACTTCTGTAGGTAGGCAAAGAACTATGAAGTCGCTTTTTTTCCTTCTGATGATTCCTTAGCAAGCAAAAGAAAATCTGTTTAAGGAGAGAACTGTTTTCGTGTCTCCCCTCAACAGGCTTTAAATGTAAGACTTGTGTTGTTACATCTTTATGCAAGCTGTGGAGTTTTTTTGTTTCATCTTGAACATGGTACTGCTCATAAATTAAATAACAAAAAGTGGAACATAGGGAACTGGGTTAAATTCTGCTGGTGAGAGAGGCTAGCTCTGTCTGAGGTGAAGGTGGGTAGGGAGCAGGCTGCAGAGCGTGCTGGGGCTGTGGGGACCCACTGCCAAAAGCACCGGACTGGTCATAAAAATGGATGCCAGCAGCATCTCTGCATGCATCCTGGGCGTCTGAGTCACGTTTGAGGTGCCAGACCTAGTTTTTGCATCATGTGGCCACAACTGCTTTCAGGGGATTTTGCTGTACAAGCGATTCGGTTGTCTTGTTAATCATAATCCTGGGGAGGTCTGTTCACAACACTGCAACGCTCTACCTCTGCCGGTATGATTACGAATGCCCATTCCTGTAGTACAGACGCAACTACAGGAATGCAGTGCAAAAAAAGGATTTATTCTGGGATGTGAAATAGGTATACTAGTAATAGGAATCTTTAAGTTATGTAGTTGGGTTCATGTTAGGAGTTAATTTGTGCATGGAGGGGAAAGCAACCACGTTGTCATACTTCCTTCACACTCGGATATTAATCTATTGATGCTATGCAGTAGTATTAAAATGACAGGGGATGGGGAAAATTCGTTAGAATGTTTGGTGTGCATCAGTATGTCCTCTATGCATAAGGGTATTATTGAAAACATTTTGGAGTAAATAGGATGAAAAAACATTTTAATTAATAAACAAGTGAAATAGAGGAATTCTTTCTATACAAAACTGGTTTCTGTATTGAAATCAGGTTTCTATATAATTTATACAAGAGTAGAAATTTATTTGAAATCTGATTTTTTTTATTTTTTTTTTTTTTAAAACAAATCAGTACCATTGAGTTTATGCAGAGGTTGTTCCCTGCACAGTTATGGGGGGTGGAAATGTGTGTGGGATTATCTGAGTTGCAAGTTATCCAAAGAGAGTTGCCTCTGAAGAGTTGTTCTTTCTGTTAATTATGTTGTAAGTAGCAGTAAATGGAGCAATTAATTAGAGGGGTTTGTATTCCTTTCCCTTTGGCTTTTATTTTCTGAGCAAAGAAATCCAACTACTGATCAATTTCTTAGGTGTCTGTTAGCTGGAAGGTATTTATTGATCTGCCACTTCAATTGGCTCAGTTTTGTGAACTCCTTAAGTTGTAAATGCTTGAAATTATATTGATGCTTTGTGCATCAGACATCCTCTCAGTGACCACTCAGACTGTAAGTGTTCTTACATGATTAAACTTATTTTGAGATCTTTTTTGGTTTTGATTTCTTTTTCTTATCAAACATGAACTTATACAATTACATAAATGCTTTTACTAAAGTGAGTATTATTAAAGGACTAACATATGACTGTCAGGAACCAAATGTTGTTTTGGAAATTTTCTATCACAGTCAGATGATTTTTTTTTTTTTAAGTATGGTGGGGTCAGTCCCAAAAGAGTTGAACTGACATGAACTTCAGTAGTTTAATAATTGATGTGCTTTCTATCTGCATGCCAGTCAATTTCTATGCTTAATTCTATTTGAGAGTGTCATTTTCATTGTCACTGAAACATTTTTGTACCAAATGAGGTCAAAGCAAAGTTATTTTAAGTAAATCTTCAACCAATGAAACCATGCTATCGAGCAAAGTTGACACGGTAATTAGACCTATCCTTCTTTGCATGTAGAAAAGACTGCTATTTGAAGTATTTCTGGGTATTTTTGCATGTTGATCTATGATCTGGAGTTTGGTTTAGCAAGGACTTTTTCCTCTCTTTAGTCCTTTAAATTCAATGTTCTCTTATTTTTAGCAATTTCTGCATTTGAAGTCCAGCCGCTTTCAACTGAGGTCCAAGAAGGTGGAGTAGCTCGATTTGCCTGTAAAATAACAGCAAACCCTCCTGCTACTGTGACGTGGGAAGTAAATCGTACAACTTTACCTTTAGTCATGGACAGGTATGTAGAGTTACACGTTTTAGCATGTCATTTATTTCCTGTGATAACTTTGATCCTGCTACAAGAAGAAAATCTGAATACTTGCACTGCCATTAAGTAAAAAAGGTTCCATGTTAAAAAAATAAATGCCATTAAATAAAAAAGGTTCCATATTAAAATAGCTGGTAATAGTTATGTTGTTAATGAATTTTAAACAGGCGTTATGAGTGCAGACCAGAATCACGCGCTATTGTCTACACAGTAATCATTGACCGATGAATTGTCATTGGAGAATTTTATATGAAAGCCCTCTTCAGGAATGGGATTTGCTGTGGGATACAGACTAGATGCACTTGGGCTGTGGGAGTGTTTTGAACTAGAGGGTTTGCTTTCACAGAAGAATTGATGCTGAACCTGTTTTTCTTTAGAGGGCCAATAAAGAATTATATGTACAGAAAACTGAGTTTAAACACTTCATGCTAGGGAAATTCTGCACAGGGGGACTTCTCTTGAATTGGTTAACTTGAAGCATACAGCCTGCTCCCTGCTAGGTTCTTTCCCTGTCCAGATTGTATTTGTTGAACCTATTCCCATCCTTCTCGACATGTAACTTTTGTTGAACATGTCTAAGATACCTAGCATGTAAAGGAAGGTAAAAAGCGAAACATAAAAATTCAAAGCATAGATGGGTTTCTGGGAACCGTATACCAGTTATGCCAGTATATCAGAAATTGCTGCCAAAAATCAGCCAACCTGAACAGTATGAATGTAGTAGCTGGCTAAAGAAGGTTGGGATGGTTGCTTCTGAGGGTGCGAAAGGTCTGCTGTTGAAAGTAAATTCCTCTGCTCTCATCGTGGTGCTGGGGGGAATCTGGACTCTAGTTCAGAAATGTGGGGAGGTGAGTCATACAAGGAGAATGTTTTTGAGTCACCAGCCTGCTGTTCCCAAGTCAGTGTAGGTTGTTTGTAAATTAAGTAGTTAATTCCATGATGGTGTTCATTGGCTGAATGTTTATCCGTGTTTCTTTTTTTGTTTCTGTGACAGGATAACTGCTTTACCTACAGGAGTTCTTCAAATCTATGGTGTTGAACAGAAGGATGCTGGGAATTATCGCTGTGTTGCCACAACAATAGCCAATAGACGTAAAAGCACTGAGGCAGTGCTGAGTGTTATTCCAGGTACAAGTGAGATTTTTTTTTCAATGGCATTATATTATTTTTTTACATTATGGCAAAAACAGTTACGTGAGTTGAAGAGCTGTAACTGTCCTCTGAATCACTTGCCCAAATTATAATTTTGCTTGCTTGTATCTTATGGCTAAAATATTGTTCAGTGTAAGTTTCCACAATTACTGAAATAGGCCTTTGGTGTAAATTTAATTTTAAGCATCCTTAAAAAAAGCCATGTTTTATTTCCTATTTAATTAAGGGTTTGTTTACTTTTTCTCACTTTCTTTGATTATTTTTTTTTCTCCCCTCCAAAGCCTCAGACTTGAAGCCTTTTCACAAGCCATCTATAATAGCTGGTCCTCAAAACATTACGGCATCTCTTCATCAAACTGTCATACTGGAGTGTGTAGCCACAGGGAATCCAAAGCCAATCATCTCATGGAGCCGGTTAGGTAGGTCTTAAAATTACAGCATGTGACCTTCAGCCTGTGAAGAGGAAGTGAAACTGGAAAGAAAGGATTTCAGCAATTAGGTTGCTGTTCTGAGGCTTCATGTAGTAGGTAATGATTAGTAGGTTAGGGTAGGATAAGTGAAACACTCTTAGTTGCATACTTCCATACTGCTGTTAAGAAGCCCTGAGGTTTTCTGAGGCTTTAGACTCCCCAGTTCTGCTGTCAATCCCGCACTGCCCCCCGCACCATGTGGGCAAAGCGTCGGGTAGGGTGGTGACCTCCAGGGATCTGTGACTCGGAGTAGAATCCATGGTGAGTTAGGGCAGGTTGGAGTGGTTGCATCCGATGAAACAATCCTGTAAATGTTTCTCCCCCTCTTCTTAGAAGCACTATATGAATGGGATTTGGACCTTGTGTTAATGGGCCCTTTGGACTATGGACAGGTATAGTCTGCCTAGAAGGGGAGAAGAGAGGGAATGCAGTAAGAATAGTAACATTCATCAGCACATTCCATTTTTCCATGCGAACTACTTCTGTTTTTATTCTGATGCGTACCTAAATGTGCAAGTCAGGACTGTGCCTGTAGAAGCATGAAAACTTTTACATTTTTATTTCTAAAAGTGGGAGAAATAAACATATGTTTCTTGGTTTATTCAATGGCTCTTATAAACAAACAAGTAAGAAAAAAGTTACCTAACAGTCATGAAGTTACCTAACATTCTATTTTCACAGCATTTGCTGTGAAAATAGAATAAAATACCTGGTAATCAGATAATACTTATTTTGTCCCCAGCATAATTCAGAAGGAGATAGACGATCCCTGTTTGTAAAGATGATGTGGATGTTGTTAGTGATGAACTGAATTGTAGTGCAAGGCATCTGGGGAGGCTAGCTGGGAAAAGGGCATTAGGTTTTTTAGCTGTGACGGTGAATTTTAAATACAAACCTACACCACTTACCAAGTGGTGAGACCCAGCCATCTGAGTGGTCAGATAACTGGAGTGAAAAGCAAAGCAAATGCAAAATGGAAAGCTCTGAAAGCTCATCTGTGATTTTCCTTTGCATCTTTTGACTTTAAAAATCTAATCTATGCCATTACTGCCTAGGCAACCCTATTTAGATAAGTTATTTAGATGCATTGAACAGCCTTGTAACCACACTTCTCCCGCTCTCTCAAATAGACCATAAGTCCATTGACGTCTTCAATACCCGTGTCCTTGGAAATGGGAACCTCATGATCTCTGACGTAAAGGTGCAACATGCAGGCGTGTACGTCTGTCGAGCCACCATTCCAGGCACACGAAACTTCACGGTCGCAATGGCAACTCTCACTGTGCTCGGTGAGCCTGCTTTGACTTCCACTGTGTGTTTTAACAGCTTGTGTCCGTCTCGAGCTGTGCTATGTACCGTGCTGAATTTTTTATCTCAAACGTGGCTGTAGGGAGACTGCAGAGATGAAACAGATCACAGTGGCTGCCTTCTTCTGTCTGTTGATTTAGATGAGAAGTGTCAGATACTCAATGTTTGAGTTATAAACTAGCAGTTCATTTGCGCTTGGAGATACCCAGGTGCAATGTTTGCTCTGGGAAGACAGGCTGTCAACACAGGAAAAAAAATAATCCTGTAACCAAGTAGAAATATGTAATATATATGTATGCTTTGTGAGCAGTATGTCGTAGGTTGGAGTTTGATTTGTTTGTATTAATAAATGCACAACAAAAATGCGTTGAAATGTTGCTACCTGTGCAGACAGTATGTATCTTTAAACAAATGCGCTTTGTTTACATGGAATGTGCTTTCTGCATGGATGTATGTGTATTTGAGTGGCCTGACGAGAGAGATTTGTGTGTGGAAAATTCATTATTATTCTGACTGTCCTTCCATTTGTTGGGGCTTGATTTTTATTTTATTTTTTTTCCCCCTTGTTACTTACTTGTAGCTCCACCTTCATTTGTGGAATGGCCGGAAAGTTTAACAAGGCCTAGAGCTGGTACTGCTCGTTTCGCTTGTCAAGCGGATGGAAATCCTGCCCCCAAAATTTCATGGTTAAAAAATGGAAGGAGAATACACTCCAATGGTAGAATAAAAATGTACAACAGGTAAGATTACAATTGCTGTATGAGAGCTGTGCTAGTGATATGCTACCAAAGGATAAAATTCCAGTAACTAAATATAGCCAAGCAAGATAAAACTCAAGTAAACATGAAATCGGACATTAAATGTAGTTATGATATTTCCTTGGCAGAAGGAATGCAGGTTAATCAATACCTAAAATCCTCAGCAAAGCTTTTGTGATAGCTGCCTTACCTGGGGGGGAAACTGAGGTGATTTCACCACAGTGTTGCTCTACATTTACAGTAGTGTAGCAGAGACCAGAAACTTGCTAGCTGTTTGAGGCTCCATTTAACTACTTCTGTATAGTGAGCAGCTCTTTAATATGAATTGGTTAAGATATGACAATCCTAAGATTGTACTTTCTGCAGGCGGGAAATAGATTTACAGGTTTCTTTTCACTGTGCCTGCCTTTGCAGGCAAAAACATTAAACATGGCAGGTTTTGAAAAACACTTCAAGTTGCTAAATTTCACAGCTGCACGTCCATTTCTAATAGAAGAGTTTGTGGCATGCAAGTCAATCATGCAAAACTCATGAAGCAGAGGCAAACATAACTGTTTCTGAATTCTGTATAGCTGAGTTTACCCACGATGTGAGCTTTTTTCCCCCTTTTTCTTCCTTTTGGATTCAGTAAATTGGTGATTAACCAGATCATTCCTGAAGACGATGCCATTTATCAGTGCATGGCTGAGAACAGCCAGGGATCTATTCTCTCCAGGGCCAGGCTTACTGTAGTTATGTCAGAAGACAGACCCAGCGCACCTTACAATGTCCATGCTGAAACGATGTCAAGCTCAGCGATCCTGCTAGCGTGGGAGAGGCCACTGTATAATTCAGACAAAGTGATTGCATACTCCGTGCATTACATGAAAGCAGAAGGTAAGCAGTTTTGATTTAAATGCTATTTGAGTACTTGTGTGTGTGGTGAGAACTTGAATGTCCTTGCAAAGACTGTCAAATTTGAATGGTTCATAACCAGGGCTGGATCAGAGCATACCAGCATAAAAATGGATATTGTAATCAATAGGCATGCCTGGGGAAAAATGCTTTTGCCACATCATCTCATTTGTGGGACTGAGTGTTCTTCCAACTCGCCCTTGTCTGATCACTCCAGTGAGCAGATTTTGAAGCTAGGAATGGGCTTTAAAACCTGGGGCCTCCATACTACTATATGGGTTTCCCTCTGTCCTCAGCAGGAGCTTCTGCCTACTCTCTTCTCTGTGTGTGCTTGGCAGGGAAGGACAAGAGCATACAGAATCCTGAAGGCTTACAGAGTTGAACGTTTCACCAGACACAGCTCTTTTGTCTAGATGCCCAAATTCTAGTGACTTTACTGGCTTTCATATATTTTTGAGTAGACTAATTGATACTTTATTGACTTAACTATCTTATCTTAGAATGAATATTGGCTGAATGGTAAAATTCGCTCTCCTTTCAACCCTTGGTCTCCTATAATGAGAAAAGTATACTCGAACTCTAAAATATGCTGAAATAGCCATGAATGGTTTATCCTTGTCTCTGAAATGATATATAAATTTCTATATAAAAGGGAGTGGATAGTTAGAATAAAGATGAGTAACTAGACATTTTAAAACCCATTAGTATTGCATAATTGCTTTAAGTTAAGGTAATTTGTAAGGTGATAGAAAACAAGCATTTTTCATAAGCAGGAGAAGTGATTGCCAAGTGACTTGAAAATTTGTTAGGTGCATGGCTTAAACTAAGCTGTGATGCAGCTCTGTTTTCTAGGAGTTATTTCTTTTTCCATTTCTATTCAGTAAGTGGTTTATTCAAGGACAGGACTGCAGATGCTCAGTTCTGTGTGGAATACCAGTCTGCCATCTGCTAAGCAGAGGACAGGAAGGACAGCTTAATTACTCTAATACTGATGCAGGAATAGCTGCCTTTGCTTTTGCAAGTGGGATATTTCAGGACACAAGAGAATTTTGTCTGAAGGAAGGAAGGAAAGAGTGTTAAAAGATAATGAGGACAAGAGGTGCGGGAAATTACCCCCCACATTTTCAGTCACTGAGGTATTGTGCTCACAACCCCCTCTTAAAGCTAATATGAATAAAGTCACACTAGATGAGTTATCTGGGTAATTGTGTGTCTGGTGCCAGTGTAGAGAGCAGAGACTGAAGAACTTCAAAGAAACCTGGAAAACTGTCCTTAGGGAAGTGTGTGTTTGTGCAGGAAATACTCTTGCACAGTAGTGAAAGGAGGTATCTTCTGAAATGTCTTTTCTGCAAAATCATTTTGCAATCCCTGCTTCATTTGCTTACTTATCCAAAGGTTATATCTTGTGAAATGGGATTGTAGCTTGTCTTGGTTTAAAAATCAAAACTAACTCCAAACAAAAGACCAAACCAACAAACCAAAAAAACTCTGATTTATTTAAACTTGCTTTCTCAAATACCCATTTTTTCATCTTTCCAAACTGTCTTGTGATATTTACTTTATTTAATGTAATGCTGTTGTGCATCCTTTCACGTTAATAAAGAAATACACACAGGTAGAGTGGAGAGGGCTGTGCCAAGAGGAGTAATCACAGTGGTGGGAATCAAAATGTAGGTGATTTCCATGCATTTTTTCTTTGGTAAGATGATTGGGTAGTACCAGAAGATCTGCATTGGGACATAAAACCATTTTTGTCTTGTTTCGTGGAAAAAATGTTGAGCTTAAAAGGCTAGCAGGCTGCACTTCTGTAAAAATAATTGCTTTCAAAGTGATAGCCTGTAAACCTTTCTGAGGATGTTGCCCACGTGTCAGAGGCATTATTAAAAACCTAGAAAATGCCTTTGTGAGAAAGTATCCCACCAGCCATCTCTCTGATGTAAATTTAGAAGTAACTATATTTAAAGAAATGCAAATTAAATATTAAGGCAAATCTTTTGATGACATTCACACCATACCAGGCCATAGAGGTGCTAACATAGACTGTTGACATTGTCAACACCTTATTTACTCTGTAAGAATTCTCCATAATTATGTATTAACGTAAATAGTTTGTATGAATTTCTTTCATTATTCCTTTGAGCCTGTCTTTCCCTAGTCCACCCTCACATCCCATTTCAGACCCATGAAGACTAAAAATTCTCTCAGATGTATCTGACTTAATCAGAGTATATCTTGCTTGCTCAAAGCCTCTCCTGTGTAACTTTATACATTTGTGTTCATATATTGCTCTTTTTTTTAGTTAGGAACCACATTTTTCAGTGTGAGTAAAGAACATTTTATTGCAAAAGGAAAACAGTGCTTGCTAAATTTTCTAAGTTGTACTGATGCTTATGAGTCCATAAACTTTGAACAGACAGGAAAACTGGATAATCCACTAATAATATGCAGTTCTGTAGAGTTTTTCTCTGTAGACTTCACAATGTGGTAGGTGCTTTGAATACAAAAGATACCACCACTCATCGTTTAATTTCACAACTCGAGTATTCTGATGTTTCACTTGTAAAAACAGGCTCAGGTCCTCTTCCCTCTTTAAAAAAAAAAAAAAGTTAGTGTTTTAATCAAGTTAGTTGAAGAAACTAACAGGTGTTTTTTTGTGGTTTTGTTTTTTGTTTCTTTAAGCAGAATATTTTACATTCAAATCAGGGTCATAGTAGCAAGAAGAATAAGGGTCTGATGAGCGTGCATGTTGGAGTGTGTTAATTCCTTGTTAGTGATTTAGAAAAGGCACAAAGGGAACACTGATTGTGGTGGAAGGCAAGCCTTGTTCTCTATTATGGCTGTTTCATTAGGGCCTCTGCATGAGGCCTAGCAATCCATTCAATGAGAGAACAAGTCCTTTTAATTTGAGCTCAAGGATCTTGTTTAGCAGGTCAGAAATCGTGCCTTGCAATTCCTAATTAACAAGCCATTAACTAGTCTGTTGTGAAATGCTCGTAATCTTGTCTAATTAAAATGCTATCAAGTTAATTCATAAATGTGGGAAAACTTAATGGTGGAATTTGCCTTTCGTTTTGTTTATAAATTCAGTTGTGAAGAGGAGGAGCTGGCTCTTACAGAGTTTTGATTAAGTTGACATGCACTTGGTGTGAATTGTTCGTTAACACAGCAGCTTTCACCACACTTATTCCACTCTATAGCCTTCCTCTATAGGAATAAAGCCCAACAAAGACAAGGACTGCTGCATGCATTTCTATGCATATTTTAATGTGAATTGCTGAGAATTTTTTTCCTTTTTTTTTTTTTAACAACTCACTAAGGAGCCAAACATTTTTGAAGCTCATTCTGGCTTTCTTATTGGCCTTTCTCCAAATTAAAGAAAAAAACGTGTCAATCAAATTTAATAGAATTTGCAGGGCTAAAATGAGATCCTTTTGCTGAATAAATTCTTTCTGTTTGTTTCTTTGGGGGGTGGTGGTGTTTGTTTTGTTTTTGATGGAGCGGAGCCCTCGCATTCCTCGCAGTCTGCTATAGAAAAGCTCTGTAAATAGGTTTTGAAAAAACCTCCCTGACTCTAAACAAATAGATTTAGAAGCTTGGTATGAATGATAAGGCTATTAGAGCTTGTCTGTTGTGTTACTGTACATTGGGCACAGTTTGTTGTGACTAATTCTAAATAGGGTTTAGAATTGCATTCAGCATCCCTTATTCAGGAAAATCCTGAAACACCATAATCTACACCACAGCAAGACACAGTTACTCCTGTGCATAAAAGAGCTTTTACTTAGTAGGGTTGAAAAAATAGAGGTAGGCTGGGGAAGAACGTGAAATAACTTTGTAAGATCTTAAAGCTTAAAGCCAAGATACTGTGATGTTTAGGGATTGTCAGAATTTTTTGTTTGTCTAACCCTTGTTTTATGCCAGGTTTAAATAACGAAGAGTACCAAGTGGTCATTGGAAATGATACAACCCATTACATTATTGATGACTTGGAACCAGCCAGCAATTACACCTTCTATATTGTAGCTTATATGCCTCTGGGAGCCAGTCAGATGTCAGATCATGTGACTCAGCACACCCTTGAAGACGGTAAGACAAATACCACTGATTTAGGTGAACATTTTAATTTGTACTGAATAGAAATGTGCAATCCAGTGCTAATAGCTCTTGAGGAACCCAATCTTCTATTGACATCAGTGAGACTTCTGGATACGTGTAATGTAAGATTGAGCCAGCTGATGAAAGGAATGAGAATAAAATAACATTCTGACAGGGCAACATTGTATGTTACATGGTGTCTTTTTCTAAGTTGAAAGGCATTTAATTAAATCATGTAAAGAACTATTCTAAATCTTTAAGAACTTCCTCAGCCTTGAGAATTTGATGATAGCCTAGGATTCAGTCTCTATGACTCTCTTGTGCATCTGAAACATCAATCCAACCACACACCCACTGCATCTTTTGCAAATTCTGAAGGGAAATTTGGAAAAAATTTGCTATACCAAAAAAAGTAACTTTTTTTTTTAGTCTGTGTGCTTGTTAGTAGAATCAGAATTTCATAAAAGACCCTACTGACTTATTTCTGTGCAGTGATTTAACTAATCTGAACATCAAGGCAACAACAAACTGTTCAGTATAGTTCATTAGGGCTGATTAATAAATTCTGACAGGGTTAAGCTTTGGCAGCGTGGAACATTGCCAGTTCCAGTTGTCTGCCTGTCTCTTTGCCAGGAGTTACTACCCTCGTTACATGGTTGGTGGAAGAGAACATACACTGACTCTTCAAGAGTACGGCTTGTTGTCTAGGCTCTTAGTTTAAGCTGCTGCGTCTAACCTTGACAGTCAGTTTGTCAGAACACTAAGGTGCTGATTGCCTTTGATTACTGCTGGCAGTAATAAGAGAAGAAAATGTTGAGAGCCTTATAGAAAGGACCTTCCTAAGGCTATACTGCATGCAGAAGGTGAGAAGTATGAGCAGTGTCAAGTTATCCTTAAAATAAACAAGAATCTACAAAACTTGGATTATTTACGTTACTGGCACCTCATCACAGGCTACAGTGTCAGATGAGAATTTTCCATCTCTCTTTTTCCTGAACTCAAAAGCTTTGTCTTTTCCTTTTAGTTCCCTTAAGAGCTCCTGAAATTAGTTTGACAAGCAGGAGTCCTACAGATATTCTCATCTCTTGGCTGCCAATTCCCGCAAAATACAGGAGAGGTCAGGTGGTCCTGTACCGTCTGTCTTTCCGTCTCAGCACAGAGACCAAAGTCCAGGTCTTGGAGCTTCCAGGGACTTCAGATGAGTATCTCCTCGAAGGCCTGAGGCCTGACAGTGTCTACTTGGTTCGTATCACTGCTGCAACAAGGATTGGCTGGGGAGAGGCATCTTTGTGGACTTCCCACCGGACTCCCAAAGCTACAAGTGTGAAAGGTAATTCTTAACATTACCAGCAGCCTAGAGATGGAGTCAATTGCAGACTTCACCTGAAGACTACGAATTTTTCTGACAGGTAGTGCAAGGATGTGAAGTAGGTTTTCGCATTACATGTTCTTGTTCTGGTGATCTAGAAAATAGTTTTCTAACCATGACTCTGTGCATAATCTGCAAAACCTTATGATTCCTTTAATAAATTAAATGCAGTTAATACGTAGTTTCAGGATCAAAAGTTGAAGAGGAACTAATCTGTCTTATGAAAGGCCTTATATGTGACAAGAGAAGGAAAAGCTGATATATTATTTTGGTGTCAATCTCTGATTGTTTCCACATGTTGATGTTCACATATTTGACATGGTGGCAGGAAATGTTAATTCATGTTTGTGAGCTGCTCAAATGTTTTAGCTTGTAGACTTGTTTCCAATGATAATACAGTTTTTATCCTGTTCTATATAAATTGAGTAAAAAAATTCAGCCACCCCAAACCCCATTGTTGTTCAGTGTAAAATACATTTCTACAAATTGGGACATTACACATTAGCAGTGTGTACAAGTACTTAAAAGATCTGAGTTGACGCATGCATGTCTGTATTACAAACAAAATGCACATATGTTTTGAATATGCAATTTGACATTATATTTGAAGTCTTAATTTAAGATGTTGTAATTGAGATTTGGATTACATTACTATTTAGTAATGTCATGCAGAAGAGCATTCAACTTTGCATGAATGGCTCAAAAAAGATGTAGATTTGAATTTGTAACTTTATTTCTTAGCTGTAACACACATCCATCCGCTTTGGATTTCATTGAGTTTTGACTACTATAGCAAATTATTAGCACTTGATGAACTGTGATGTTATTCTTAATCACGTTTGCTCTGGCTCACTTTAAAACAGGAGGTAATTTTATAACTCTCTTCAGAGTGTTTTCATTTTTCTTTGCAAATAACTACCTTATAAATTTGATTAATTGATTAATTAAGATGCAGGATTAAAAAATGTTTCTATTATGATTTATTGTAAATTGAGTTGTTAGATTAGCTTATAGGGAGTCAGACATCATAATAAAAAAATAATTGTTTCTTGATGAGCTAGATGAGCTAGAGTCAAAGTCTTGAGTGAACTTTGGACTGATGGGCATCCAGATTTTTGTGCGAAAATCAGTTGTTTCTAGAATATAAGAATATTATATATATTTCTCTAAAACCAGCACCAAAGTCTCCTGAGCTGCGTTTGGAGCCGATGAACTGTACAACCATTACAGTACAGTGGCAGCAGGACTCTGAGGACACTGCAGCTATTCAGGGGTACAAACTGTACTACAAGGAAGAAGGCCAGCAGGAGAATGGACCAATTCTGTTGGGTGCCAGTGATCTCGAGTATACCGTCAGTGGTTTAGGTGAGTATATAAAGTATTTCTTAACCGTTCTGGAGGACAGCGAAGTCAAGGACATCTTGGAGACCTTAAATCATTAGACCTGTAAGGCAACAACGTTAGGTTTGGCCATCTAGTTTCCCAGCAATAAACTTTGCAAGCTTGAGTTATGCTGCTGATGGAGTAATCCTCTCCCAAAATATGTGTTGTACAACTCTTAGATAACCAGATCTTATAAATCTTGTGTAAGTTGGAAGAAGGACACTCAACTACTTATCACAAGGTACAGAACTTATAGTTAGTAAATACTGCTAGTAAATGCTAGACATGGCTTTTTAATATTCCGTTTAATACTAATTTTTTTCAGCTTTTGTGTATTCATGCCTGATCTAGTAACAGTGAAAGATTAAAATAAAAAAGACTTTTCTCTGGTATTTCTAGTCCATTTCTCTGTTAGTTATAGCCTTTGTGACAGCTATACTGCACAACAAGCACTGCTTGCTCACTGCAGTAGCAAGCAGCCCTTGTGCATGTTGTTATCCTGTTAATATTTTTAAGGAGTACTGGTAAATATTTGCAGGACTGAGCACAAAGATTAGGGCACAGAGCTTACTGAGTCCCATTGAAATCTTTCCATTGATCATCTGACTCTGTTTCCTCCTGTAACTCTTGTGATGTGTATTAGCACAGAAGTGTTGGTATTATCCCTAGGTATAAGGTGCTTCTGTTCACATATATAACTGAGAATTTATTTCATAAAAAGAAGTGATCTATAATGTAATCAGCAAAAGTAATATAAGACTTGACACTTAATGTTTGAAGTGTGTTGAGATAGTTTACTTAGGCGTAGTGTAGAGAATTAATCTTGACTAAATTATCAAAATTGACCTGCAGGCGTAAGAAGGTCGAATGGCCTCTTGACCATGCTCAGGTATTCTTATCTGCTGCATACAGTTGAGATACTATGTCAGGGGAGATTTGGAGGAGAGCATTCTGGTCTCTTAACTGGACAACTGACCATCTGTGACCATTTCTAGCCAGAGCATCTGGCAGCAGCTGACTGTTTAACAGAGCTGTGAGACAAAAGAGCAGTGGGTTGAAAGGATGTGGTGTCTGTGTGTCCTAGGACATAAATGCATTTTTTTTTTTGTCTCCTCGTTATGCAGTTACAGGGCAGTCATTTCAGACACATGCGAACTTACTAACTGTGTGATCCACATCATACGGATTTTCTCAATACACTAATCCTCCTCAGATTAAAATATTATTTTAAAGAATTATGTTAGAATGTATATTAACTGTGTGTTTTTATTGGTTTTTCTTTCCAGTAAGTATGTAGACAGAGGGGGAAACAAAAGCAAAGTGAGTTTGGGAAATTACAACTTTCACACGGTCACATTGTTAACTGAAGTACAAGAAGTTTGGGCATGGAAGAATTCATGTGCTTGAGTTAACCATTCAGCCATGGTGCACGTGACGTGTTGAGTGTTTATTCCTTGCCATAATTCCAAGTATCTCAATATAGTTACCAAAACGTGATGCATTCCATATAATCTGATTGCCATAATTTATATTTTTCATATATGTGTAATTTATGCTGCCGTAGGTTAGATCCACTGAAGAGTATTTTTTTTCTAATAACTTCAGTAGAAGTAATCTTTTTTTTTTTTTTTTTTTTTTAAATTTTTAATGGGATGTATTGAGTTATTTGAAGTGCATATAGACTATGGGAAGTTTTCCTGTGTAAGTTTCTTTGCTGGTTTGTTATTTTTGTTTGCTTTGTAACATTTACAGAGAAGGGCATTCATTGCTACAGGTACAAAAGACTCACTTGGCACAGGAAATTTGATTAAGTCATGATTTTCCATGCTAAGATGATTACATATGTTGAAGCCTGGGAAGTTCACATAGACTTCTCATAGTGACAGTGCTTGTCTGACTACTGTATTTGCCCATGGAGAAGATTCTGTTTGAAACACTTCTGTACGCTAAATTATTTCTTAGAAAACAGTACTCAACCAACCTTCTGCCTGTGGCAGCTGCACAGGCGGAGAATATAGCACGTAAAATTATATGCAATATACAAACCCACAAAGACTGTAGCAACACTCTCACATTAAGAAGGGGACTAATCTGCATTTCTCCTTATTTCTTGTGAATAATCTAAAGCATTTGGACAAGGTTATTTTATTTATGCCTATCAAATTTAAAATATTACTTATTAAGAAGTGGCCCTACCTGGTAGAATTTGAGATAAAACAAGGCAAGCCACTGCTCTAGGTTTTGTGACCATGGTAAACTGACTCTTCATGAACTGGACAGAGGCTTTGAGGACTAATGTTCTGTCATCCATTTGCCTCTCCTGAGGACACTAAACTACTGATTTATTGACAGCCTCTTTAAAATAAATGTCTTCATTATGAGCTACAGAGATTAGTAGAATACTTCAAGTGTGAAACCTGAAGGGGGAAGGTGTGTTTTAAGATTTTTGGTTTCATATATATTGGATAACATGGTTAAAAGAAGAGGTTATTCCTGATTTGGAAGAATATGCTAGTAGTATTAGGTGCTTCCCAGTGGCAAAGATGGAGTAGTTTCTCATGCATTATCTGTTGCCACTGAAGTTACCTGGCTTCCAAACACTCCATCTTCATGTCTTATTTCGTCATGACCTAGGGCTGCTCTACCATTCCCTGTTCTCTTGCATAGTTAATAAACTGCAGATAGACTTCTAGTGACATTTGGGGCATGTCAATATGTCTCTCCATGGAACTTTCTACAGATGTTGGTACAACTGCCAATTGTGCAAAATCTGTGTATTTAAAGAAGACGGTTCACTTACTCTGTGGCAATTGAACTGCATCACAAAATCAGAATTCATAATATTCTCTAATCAAAGATAACATCAGCATTGATATCATAAGCACTGTTGCTTGAATTGATTGTTGATAGCATTGATATAGCCACTGTAAATGATTTTGTAAGTGTCTACAGGACTCTTGATGGAGGGACAAGTATGATAGGTAAAGCAGAATCAGCAATGCTAGTGTGAAATAAGTTACAATGACTGAACATGAAATATAGCAATATGAATGTTAAGCTGTATGTTTTAATCTTTTGGTGGTTCCTACCTTGTTTTTTGAGAACTGACTTCTTACTCCAGTGTAGGTTTACCCAGTTACTTCTGTGTATTTTCAAACTGGATTATTTAGCATGATAGTCACCATGTAAATAGAATTAAATGATCTGATCAGAGTCAGGGCTGCCATTCTCAAAATAAATATCCACAGTTTCACATAGACATTTGTTTGTGTTAAAGGTCTTGGCATTTATTTTTCAATAGCAGGCCATTTCCTAGTCCAGTGTAAAATTCCATTATCACTTGAATTTGCCACAGGAGCAGACCCTTGGGTGCATACCATGCATTTTTGCCTCTATTTTTAATTCCTCCTTTGCTTCCTCCTGCTGTAGAAAGTTTTCCCTAACAGAAAGTCTTTCATTGTGAGACTTGTTGAGTCTGCTGGTACAGGTTCTGTTTCTGTAATGTTTCAGAATATGTGTGTTCAGAAGCTGAAGTGAGGTTTTTTGTGGAAGAGTTTTTTTGGGAACCTTCTCGCTGTGCAACAGGAGAGGGATTGGCAGAGCTTGAAAGTTAAAACAAAGGGATTGTCCAGAGAAGTTCATCTCCCCCTTTAAATGTCTCCAAATTATTTTTTTCAAAGAGTATTTTAAGCATATGCATCTCTGCCTCAGTGTTGTTGGTACTCACTGCTGTGCTGGGTGGACTGTCTGCTGGTCACAGCTTGTTGTGTTTGCAACTATATGACCAGTCGGAAGGTGGAACTTATGCAAGATGGACAGTGACTCAGAAGAACCCATTTTAAGCTTATCTGGTTTATTGGAGCCAAGAACTCTTCATAACTAGGTTGTAATGCTCATAGAAATCTCATCCTGGAACCAGTATCTAGGGAGAATAAAATAAAATTCATCTTCTTGGTTAACAAACTCAAGAAAGCATGATCAATTCTGATGCTGTAACACAAGAACGCTGTTCTTCAAGCTGCCTGGAAGTTTCCCTCTCTGAACTTTTTTTTATTTGTCAATTTTTATCATGCTAGTAAGAGCAATATTTTTATTACTTAAATGAATGCCACTGGTGTGGGGGGGAATGCAGTACGCTCTTGTGCCATTAATCCCTTCTATACTGGGAGCGTGGGAGGAAAGCAAGAATTCACTTTGCTAATTCATCCTTCTGTAGTTGCTGTCTGGGAGCTGTACCACCTTGAGTGCTGGTAGTTACAGTGAGGATTTCAGAAAGTTGCACTTTGGTGACAAGGCTAACATAGCGTCTCACTAAACGCACACGAAACCTTGAGGCGAGCGGGTTGTGGCAGGGATGTGTGCACCTTGGGTGCTCTCTTGTTTCTCTTGCATACAAGATGATATCGCAGTAAATAACCGTTTTCGGGCAGACACCTTAGGGGATGGAAAAACTGGTCTGTTAGCTTTGGTGAAAATGCCTTGAGCATGGGAGCCCACATAGCTTGTCCTTTCCCTGCGGAAGGCCCCTCCCCAGGAGAGCCTGCCAAGTGGAGTGTCCCGCCCTGGGAGCTGCAGCCCCCCGGAGCACTGCTGGCTCCCCGGGGCTTGGCGTGCTTGCAGGCTGCAGGGCACTGGGGAGAAACTGCCAAGTGATTTGATGGCCGTGAAATGGAGTCTATCTGCTTTAAAA
>VYZM01012170.1:165292-198018 GCA_013398915.1 Dromas ardeola | reverse complement strand
TTTTTTTTTTTTTTTTTTCAGGCTGCCTGGAGTCACAGTTTTGTGGCAAACGAAGGGGGGTATGCGGGAAGTGGGGGCAGAAACAATCTTGTGTTGGAAGAAGCAGCTCTTGCTGTGAAACTTCTCTGCCAAACTTGTGATTTTTTGCATATGGGAAAAAAAGTTTAGTAGAAATAAGTTTTGCGTAGAAAGCCTATTTCTGTATTTATACTCATTTCCACAGTGTTTTTACCATTATCATAACTGAATATTGTACCCTGACTCAAGCTGGTTATCATTACAAAACAAAGATACTTGAAACTGCACGTGTTTGTAGAAGCTGGGACAGGGAAATACATTCTTGGTTCTGTTTGGTAGATCAGTTAAAGACTGGAGTTTTCTGCCTCTTGTGTGCATCCAGCTGCACATGCTGTGGCTCTTTGTACAACTGACATTTGTATATTCAGACAAAGGAAGACACATAAAATATTGTATGCAAATACATCTTGAAAATGTGATCGGCATATCAGATTCCAGGGCTTTTTTTAAGGCAGTTGAGCTGGAGATGTGTAGAAGCAGTAGAGTAGGACAGTGTATATAGGGACAGAGAGGCAGATGGGTAGGTGTTGCACTACTGTGCCTTGTGTCCATTCACTCATCAATTTCCCACTTTCTCCTTTGTATATTTAAGACGCAGGGAGGAACGTGCTCACAGCCTGTTGCCTAGCTCTGTATCTGTGTGTCTATATTTGCATGTGTATATAGAAACTGTTGGGAGAAAAACAGGATATCTGTTGGCTTCATGATCCTCTTCGTCTAGTCCAGCACTTCTCCATCAGAAGCATACCCCTCACTATATTTGTCCCTTGTATTAATTTTTATTTTCATGATAATTGTTAATGTTGGCCTGACCTAGCCTCCTTCTCTATTCATGTCTGTTGGCCACCTTCCTACTGCTTCTCACCTGCCTTAATCTAATTTCTCATAGTTTCCCATCAGTCCTTGTTGCCTCAGTGACAGCCACTTGCCTTGGAAAACCCATAGCTGTACCACTCCCTACCAGTTATTTGTGCTGGAAAACTTTGCTCAGGCGTGGCTTGAATGTATTAAGTCTTTGTACATTATCCAAGCGGAGTTGACAGGTACACGCAGGCTGTGATTGGAAAAGCCCTGTCATATATGCAATGATAATCATCCCTCTCCTTCAGAAATGACAGCCAGATCATGCTTCCAATCAACTCAACAAAATACCTGAAGAAAAGGACCAAAGCACGGTTTAGTTGTAGGACAGACAAGTGAATTGCTTAGCAGGATTCAGAGTGCAGGCACAAGTGCAGGGTACTCCGGCTGGCCCAGCAGTGCCTACACCTCCCTCTTTTGCTTGAGTCTCCCTGTTGGAAGATCTGCCTCTGAAGGGTCATCTTCCCTCTTGTTGAAGGCAGGAGTTGTCTACCGTGTGGGACCCCAGAGCCTATGTTGTCCCTTGTGCCCCCGTGCAAGGCAGCTGAAGCACGCTGCCTGGAGTGATGTGACAAAAACCCACTTCAGGCAGTTATTCATATTTCTGCTTTTCTTTGCTACTTCTGCTAACAACACATGTTGTGTTCTTCCAGCACTCTGTAAGCATTCCAGTGAGTTTCACAGGTGGATGAGTGTTCACTGCCCCATCTTACAAACTGGGTGCCTGAAACACAAGGAAGAGAAGGGCCATTTTCATGGAGTTACTCAGGTACTGATGGTTTAAACTGAGTGTGATATGATATCCCGAAATGAGTGACAGAACTGAGCTGTACATTTCCAGATTTCCAGCTTTGCATTCAGTCTATTAGATAACAGCTCCCCCTTGAGGGAAACTTCTTTTATTAATAAATTCATAACACGGCAACTCTATCATTGGAGTTTTTGTGTGGTCAGGTTTGAGGTTTGTGATTTCACCAGGCTGCGTAAGATGAAACAAACCCATGGTGGCTGTGTTGTGTCCTAACCAGCTGGCCACAGCTGGGAGTAGCGAGGTGGTTCTGCCAGTGGCTCGCTCTGTCGCCTCAGGATGTCGCTTAGTTCTCAGAGTTCATCAAAGTGCAGCTCGGAGCACAATAAAGTAGCAAAAGCTGGCACTTTCGGAAGAAAGCACCCTGCATTCCTCGTGTACCTGTCTGTGCTAATTTGTGCTGGTCCTCTCTGTGCTTGCATTAACACTTGTGTGGTTGCACAGGGACAGGGGGGAAGCTGGCCTGAGTGGAAAATAACTCGGCAAACGAAGGTTCTGGCAGGAGTGAGTGGCTGAAGGGTGAGGGGAAGCAGGCTGGCTTCTTTCAGCAGCAGTGTTGCTAATGCTGGGTTAAAATGCTCATCAAACTGCAGGCTCAACGTAGCATTTGTAAAACTGAATTAATGATGGGAAACCCTTTTAATTGTACAAAGGAAGATAGCTAGCTAAGAGTTAAGTAGCTGTATGTTTATTTTACTTAAGTAATCAATCAGTCAGACTGCTTTCCATTTTCTAAGTGTTGTATAAACTTCATATGCAGAGGAATTACATCAAGATAATTTTGTTCTCCCTTTTTCAATCAAGATAGCAATATAGCTTGGATTTAAATCTTCAGTGCATTAGGAAAGATAACAAAAATAACCTTGATTATGAGTAGTCTCCTAGTCTTTTACTCTGTACCTTTCAGTTTGTTGATGCAATGTTTGATATGTATCCAGTGCTTGTTCTTCACAAAACTAATTAAAAAATATGGCAGGTATAGCAAAAGATTTAAATTACAACTGGTCTGTGGTCAAACATTTTGACGACAGCAGCATTGGTTCCCGTGAGAAGTGATTTTAAAAAAAAGTTAAAGACATTTTGAAGGAAAACTTTCAGCCAGACCAAATTCCCATGTATATAATTATGGAAAATATTTTACACACATAAAAAAGTATTCTTGAAAAAAGGGACACAATGTGTGAAATTCTATTCCAGATTCTGCAAAGTTGTAATTTACTTTTCCATGTTGTTATTGCTTTCTGTGCTATTCTGAGCATGCTTTAAAGTACAGTAGTATTTACCTGTAGTAAGCAGTATTTACATTAAAAACATGTTGTAATCCATCTCCAAGTGGAGGAAAAATACACTTTTTACAAAACACCAGAAAGTGTAAAAGAAATGGTAGGTGCTGTGTTGTCAGCCCGAAGAGCAAAAGCTTTTCAGAAGTTTCAGGAAGGCTGAAATCTTTCAGGCTACCCTTCTTGTTTAGGTGTGTCTTTGTATGGATATTAAAAAACATTTTTGTAGAAGGGTATTAGTACTCGGAACCCAGTTCAGAGAATTACTCTGAGTAAAGGATTTGAGCACCTGAGAATATTAGGTCCAAATTCAGAATGCATAAGCTAACTAACCCCTTTCCACCACCTGCAAGGTCTGTCTCTGGTGCTCTCAAGAATACTGTTCCAGAAATTTGGTCTTAATTAAATAGTCTTCAAATAAACTGTTAATATCTATTTAACTAAAAGCAACAACAGCATTAACTTGCACAGCTGCTGCTACTAATATAGATTGAGTAATCCTTCTGGTGAATTATCTTAGAAGAGCAGAGTCCTGGCCTGGAAAGAGGTGAACACAAGATGCCATTGAAATATGGTTTTAGGTGGAATCAGTGTGGACATGAAAAGGTAGTATAATTTTTACAGAGAAGCAAATTCTCTTGGCCTTCTAGATGGGTATTTGTACCAAATTTAAGCTTACTGAAAGCATTCAAGAAGGAATATAAGTATGTAGTGTATCAGGCTTCATCGCCTGGTAACAAGCTGTCACCTGCTGGGTTCTTTTAATAAACTTTTTTGTGCAAATTGCTACCACAAAATTAGTTATGAATAGCTCATGCCAGTGTGCCATTGAATATAACAGCAGTGCATATGAGAGCCAAGGACGTTGTAGGGTCCTGGACACTTTTATTATCATCACAAATGGAAATTTTCTTCAGGGCATGTTTTAGAAGTCCAGGATGTGCTGTATGAAAATGTAAAGGCTAAAAATAACACTGCTGTGCTAAACCATTAGGGAGGATGTTCAGCATAATCTAAATGTAATTAAAATGAATACCCTTGCTAAATGTCAAAGATATGCAACCAGTCCGAGAGGCTGTAGAGAACGAGGCATCTAAGAAGATAGTGAGGGAGAAGTAACAGACATGTTCATGTATGGAGAGAGATACTGCAATGCATTTTGTGGCTGAGGAAATGAAGACCTGTGTCCTCATGCCACCACACTTCAGGTGAAATTAGCTGCTGAGCTATGGCACTTGAGATGAACTCTTTTACAAGTGCTATTAGCTGCCCTTTCCTCCTTCCTCATTTATTAACCTTGGTAATTGGAATATGTTTAGCATTATATGCTGAGTTTTCAACGAATGCTTTGCATTAAAAGTAGTGTACAAAGGAAGCTTGATGCCAGCCTTTTATTTTAAGCCTTTTAAATGCATCTGGATTTAACTTCAGCAAATGAGGTATGAGAGTTGTCATAGTAGAGGCAGTAAATGTGTATCAGACTAAATGGCAGTCTATGACAAATGTGTCAGTTTAGCAAATTCACTATAAAACTTGTCAGCCTTCTAGGTTAACTTGCTCCTCCACCCTGTATTCAACAAATGAGTGTCAAATTTTGAGCTTCATGAAGCAGTTGCTTTATTTACCTTTGCAAAGTGTCTTGTATAATAATAGTTCAGTGCTCACACAACTGGGCATGCCAGCGAGCCCCTGGACACGGCGTGGTTAGGTATCTATCTGTCTAGTAGGGGCACTACCACAGCCTGCTGCCTGACAAAGAAAAGGGAGCGCTGTGTGCGCGGGAGCACACATGGCCCTTGACACCTGCAATAACAGAATGTCCCACTGAAGTCAGGGCCCTAATTATAGATGCAGCTGGGTACAGGCTATGCAGCCAATATTTGCCTTAAGAAAAATACAGTGGTGGTTTCTACTTGCATATATTTTGTTTGTTTTCCTGTCATGACTGACTTGTTTTACGTCTAGCCATTTGAATGTGTTTTAGTGCAGTTCCTTGTTGCCCTCTCACGGAGGAGAGAGCCAGGCTGATTGTTCGTCACTTACCTGAAACCTGTGCATCTTGCAGTGGTGCTTGCAACACCACAACTCCTAAAGCTTGAGATCTGAGAAGAGTCACTAGACCACAGATGTTTTTGCAATGAAACTGTGCACCTCCTAGAAAGTCACTGTGGTGCAAGTAATGATAGATAGTGTTTTCATTTTGCTGCACAAAAGGGTCAAAATGGCATGGGGAGTCCATGACAGACCAGCAGAAAATGTTGGTTCTGAAAGAAAATTTATTTCATAGCTTCAGGGGAAAGTTTGGGTGCTGTGAACAGATTGCCTTTGTCATTGTGTAAACATGTGTTGTTTGTAAAGTGATGCTGGATGTCGGGCAGTCAGTGCGTATGTGTGATAGAGCCTGGTATCTAAACAGATGTTAAACCAAACTTGGTAGAGTGCTTATTGCATTGTGTTTCAATGCATGTCCTGGAAGCGTTCCTCTTAGCATGAAACTCAGGCAAATTCTCTAAACTTCCTTCCCACGTGGAACCCAGAAATGTTGGTCTTCACTGGGGAGATCATCTTTTCAATCTCTTCTATCTTATGGAAAAGAACTTTTTATAGCACACTCCTGTTTTGAGGCGTGATTGTAGCAGCATTTGTGTGTTTTTTTTNCCCCCCCGGCCCTCTACTGTAATGTTTGATTCAGTAACTGTTGTGTCACTCCTGCATGGGTCAGTTGCTATATGTAAGGGAACCTGTTGTATGGGATGGCACATCCCATTTGGACCACTGCTTGAATTCTCGGTGGACATATCTGTGTTAGTAACTGGGGGTAATTAAGGCTCTGCTGGCTCCTTGGGAGACTCTTTCCCTCCCCCCTCGCCCTCCCTTTCTTCTTCCAGAGATGGCCTCTCTACATAATTCCATTAAAGTGATTGTGCTCGGAGGGGTGGACTGAGGGGCAGTGCTCTCATCTTTCAAAGCAGGACCAATGAGCTATGTGCTCTCCACTGGGCAGCAACAAAAGAAAAGGTCTCTCAGAAGAAAAGACGAGCACAAAAGATCAAAATTAGGTGTTTGTCCAGGCCTCTGGTATTGCTTTCAAGTTAGCTTTTGAGGGCTCACTTTGAAAATGGTGAGCCAGGCTAGTTAACATAAGGGTGTCTGCTAGTTTTAGAGTGTGTTGTTAGAATAATATTGGAAGAGAGCTTTTTGCTTGTGCAATTTAACAGTTCTCTAAAGCGCAAGAGAAGCATAGGGACTGATGGAAAACGTTGCGGGCATAGTGGTAGTGTTCTACGCCCATAAGGAAATCGAGCAAACTTAAAATCCTTGAGATTCGCTTCACTTCTTTTAAAAAGATTAAAAAGAAAAGATAGTTCTCTTGTTTCTGTAGTCTCCAAAAGGCCAAAATGCTGTATGCTGGGAATTCGTCCTGCCCAGTTAGCCCTCCCCGCCCTGCCCCCCCTGTTTTTTGTATAAAGCTGCTATTGCTGATGGTGGGCAGTAGGAGAGGTGATGTTTTTAGTGCAAGGGGGTGTGAGGTGTTGTTTGTCCTGGGGCCCTGGAAGGGGATAGCGCAAAGCTACAAAAGGGATACAGACCCTTTTCAGATTTAGACAAATAAGCGAGAGCCATCCAAAGCCGTGGAAAGCCAGACCGTTTAGCTGGATCAATTCACATATGTCATATGTTCTAGTTTCTACCAAAATAAACTTTTACAATGTTGTACAAAGAACAAATTGCTCAGCTTCTACTTCAGTTATTTGGTTTGCAAAGGAAAACATGAGTATCACAGACAGTCTTTGTTCCATCTAACCGTTTAAAGTTACCTTGAAATTGAAAAAGAAACCATGAGATGTAAAATGTTGGCGATTTGTAACCTCTCAAGCTATTCTAATCTGATATTAAAAAGTAGTTATTTAAAATGTGCGATCAATTGAAATTCCAACTCCTTTAAAAATAGAAGTAATTAAACATTATTATCTGAAGCTAGTAATAATGCTTAGAAATTACATACCCAGAGCCTCAACAAGATTTTAAAAACTATAACGGAACAGGATTGCTAAACTGTGTTTATTTGCTTAATCATATGTACTCAAGCAAGGTAAGAGGGCATTTTTTAGAAAAGAGAAATAAAATCCAGTACTGAAAATCCGAGATGGAATGCCTGCTTTTGAGAGGAACAGACCTGAATCTGTACCATCCTTCTACTTCACGGCTTTACGTTACTGTTTGGCTTGATGCGCTTCTCTCCATCCCTTTCGTCTAGTATGTTTGAAATGTATTTGCTTATTTTCCTAATAAGTTTCTGCTGTATTTACATTACTTTGCTTCAAAAGTACATTTTTTAAGGATAGTATTTCTCAGTGCTCTTCCTTTCCCACCCTTCCCCCTTAATAATTCCACTGGACCTCTGTTGCTTGGAGCAGACTTTGGCTAGCCCCAGATTCGATGTCAAAGGCCATGACCCCATGTCAGAGCAGCCCATGCTGCTGGCCTCTTCTTTGAATAATTATCTGGAGTTTATTGTGTTGGAGGGACGGGCTTGGGGGCAGCGCAGTCACCCTGGCAAACCGGACCAATGAGCTCTCCAGCCAGACCACTACCCAACAATGGACCTGTAGGTTACACAAAAAAATCCATCAGCACAAAAGATTAAATTAAAAATGGACATTTGGCCACAGGAGTTTTGTCCTTACAACAACCATTTTTTCAGCCTTCTGAGTGTAGTGTGGTTTTGATACCTTTAATTGAAAGGAAAAAAGCATTATTTAAAATTTTGTGTGTAAGCTAGAATAAAAGTGAAATATTTTTCTTTATCCCTTTCCCCAGCTGTTAGAATTGCCATATTGGATGTAGCTTAAGAAGTTGTTTCTAGGTTTCTAGTTGCTGAACTCGACTCAGAACATCAAGCCACTGAACTTTTTTGTTTTTTTTTCTCTAGAAATTCTATGCAGTCCAATTCTTTTAGAAACAAGAACTACAGCCCCCAATACTTTTATTTCTACCAATATTTTCCTTTGAAAGTGCTGAGAATGAGGATGTTCAAAAGTGGTATGAAAGTATGGTCAGTATCCAGACTTAATGAGTCAACAGTAAATGATAGTAAAAAGTCCATTTTCTTTGGGCTTCCTTATCTTTTCCTCTCCCCAAAGAGGACTTAAAAAGTCTGAAATCCAGATTGTGGAGTGCTGTCTCTTCTTATCAGGACTGAATGAAAGGCTGCTGGAGGTGGGCTTGCTGTTCTGGAGGGGTGGAAAAAAAAAAAAGTTCTTTCATGGTCTGACCTCGGATTCTTTCTTAATTTTATCTAGCCCTGACCTGTTGGCTCTGCTCTGGCTCCTTTCAAGGCCTTCGGAGCTTCACAAACATGCAGCAGCTGAAAGAAACAATGACAGGGCTTTTAGGGGTTGCAATATTACACTCTCGTGTAACCTTGGCTAAGTAGCCTGTAAACAGATACTTTCTATGAAGCATTTGCCAGAAGGCCAAAATTTTGGCTGTGTTGATATTGGCAAACACAGCTATGTAACACTCTTGATTTAGGACTCTACGTTTTGTATTCAATATAAGCTTGAGCTGAATGAACAGCTACCCAGAGCGTATCTCGTGTGTACAATGTGGCCGTGGAACCTGCTGTTACAGCTTTTATACTTAATCTTTAATGCTATAAATTTACTTGGAATAGAAGAATCACATGAAGACAAACTATCAAAATCTGAATGGGATAAAAGCAGTTTGGTCTTTTGCAGAAAACTGATTTGAAGATGGTGTTAAAATGTAATCAGGACATACACATTTCTTCATATTCTTTTGAGGAGGGAAGATGGAATTATGTATGCATTGGGATTTTTCATTGGCTGTGTTGTTAGTGTCATGCTGCTTTAAGTTTAGAGGGTTTTAATGATGTAATAGAATGTATTGAGAATGGAATTTTTGTTCCGTTGTGAATACGAAGTGACATTATTGTTCTTCGTAAATTTTCCTGTAAGTTCAGTCTGTGCAATCTTGGTCATTTAGGAATGAGGTAGTTGCATTAAAAAGTACTTCACCAGCTGCAAAGAGATTAGGAGCACATTTTTGGTGTTAGTTGTTTAACTCCTAATACAGGCATTTAATCTTTGAAGCCACTAGTTTTTCCAGCTGTGTTCCTTGGAAGTGCATGAGGACACCATCTGGCAGTAATGAGGTATAACTCTACCAGATGGAACTAACCCACGTTTTTTGGAGAGATGTGCCTTCCTCTCCCCATGTCACTTTTATCACTAGGGAAATGTCTTCAAAATAGAGGAACTTTTTTTTTTCTTCACCCCCCCCACTTCCTCCAAATAATGAGCTGCTACAGCAGTTATCCCAGCAAAATCTAGGTTTTCAGTGGATATATTTCAGAGGCCAGTAAGGGTCAACAGAGGCATCATTTATTCTATTATGGAACAAAGCCAGATTGTTTTAAATGTTTTTGTGTGTTTGTCTCAATGTTTTAGAAGAACTGAAGTATTAAGTTTGAGACAGTAACTCAACGGAATTCCATGGAATACACCAACATACACTAAAACTAATTCTGGCATGAGAAGATACCAACTCTGTAGTCGCTTTTGCCTGCCATTGTGTATGTATTTACTAGACCATTTATATTTTCCTGAGCTTTGAAAACTGGGCTCTCTATGTTTAATCCAAGTTTAAATAATAAATAGATATCATTTGAACATATTAAAACCTTAGGTTTTGGAAAAGAAAATGGGAAAATCCAAATACGAGTATTTCTGACTGACAGCTGCTTTGCAGTAGCAACTTCTCCCCTTACTGAAAGAGAAATGGAAGGTTTATGTACAAGCAAGGCTGATGGCAGTAGTAAAGCATACTGAATAACTCTGAGCTGGCGCAATAAAACGTGGACGTTCCAATCAACTGTAGAGCAATAGAACCGCTAATAAATCAAGTCTCAATTCTTCATGATATTTTTGCAGTTTCTTTCAGTTTCTTGCTTCCGGACAGATAAGCAGCTGTGGTTCTCCCTCCATGCTGGGAAATGAAATGACTTGTCACGAAAACAGGGTTGGAACATCTGAGTGCACTGTAACATTTTTCTTGAAGAATCTGTTTTTACAGCAGTAATACCAGTAACTGCTATGAGCTTCCTATCTGCTTCCTGAGAAGCTGAATATAATCTCTGAGATTATATTTTAGGGATGTAGTAAGACAGTAAAATACTCAAGTAAATCATTGTTGTCTGAAGCCTTACCAAGCTTCAGCTACTGTAATGTTTAATGTTTGTTCCAAGTTACAATCCCTGTCTTTTTTTTGCGCATACTTGCAGTATTTAGCTTTGCCATAGTTTTCCTGTAAGGTGTAGAACCTATTGATAGACTGAGAAACCAAAGAGAAGGCTCTCCCGTGTGTCTTGCTGCTGAAAGACCTGTCAGGGTTGAATCCGCAGGGCTGACTGCAGATTTTTATGGGCGAGTGAATGACAGGATATGGGATTCCAGAGGCGTATCACCAGGGACCAGTGACCTACCTACAAAAGCTGCCATAGGAAAATGAGGCTGATCCTACAGAAATTGTAAACCAGTGATTTTTGGGACAGTATCTATTTTGATAATTTGAAATTGATCAATATAAGGCATATTTAGCTTTTTCCTACTCTTATTTTATAGGAATATTATTACCAGAGGTGAAATTTGTGCCTCTGGTTGAACTATTATTCATGTGTTTTTAATACTGACAGGTTTTGGTTATATAAAAAGGGTGTGTGAAGCAGATGCATTGTACTCTGTGAAGCTATGCCAGCTTATCACATCCAGCCTATAGTATCTTTTAAAAGACAGTCTCTGTGTACTCCAGAGGCAGTCTTGCAACAAAATTATTAATTAGCTCTAGCTTGTTTATACCAACATCAGTGTGGCCTCTTGATTTGTACAAACAGTGTAGTGTTTGTGTCCACCAGCTGATTTAAGTAATAACAATAAAAATGCCTATTAAAAAGCTGTAGGGGCCATGACACTTAATTTTACAACAACCTAATGCCAGCAGCACTAAAAAAAAAAAACAAACTAAAACAAACCTTATTCAGCAAAAACAAATTAACTAAAAAAATTCAGCAAGTTGGAAAATAGGCTACAAAATTGTTCCTGTTCACCTTAGGTCTGGGAACAAGCCTTCAACCACTACACAAATGCTGGCAATTGCAAGAGAATTAATTGAAATGACTCGCTGTTACCAGGCTGTTTAGAGGAATTTTGAAAATGCAGAGGTGAAATCTTGATGTGAGTTTTGTGGGTTTTTTACTTAAACTGAATGTATGTGTTGAATGGATTGAGTAAATCACTGCACCTAATGTGTTTCTGAATAGCAGTGCTCTTCCGTGGAAAGATGTGTTACTCCGGGGTCTGTTGTGAGCATGAGCGATGGCCTCAATACTTGTTTCCCTGATTTCTGAGCCTCTCAAGCCTCCTGATGCTGTATAGTGTGCATGGCTGGCATACACTAAATCTGAGACTGTCAGCCCCCCAGGTGGCCATGCTATCCCCAATCTTTTATCAATGATTTATGTGTAAACCATTCAGGATATCTATGCTGGTTACAGATAAGAAAGCTCCTGAAGTGTGTTTTCTCTCTTAAGAATACGTCTGGTTTTGAACGTTTGATCCAACTGATGAACTGCTAGATGAAAGTGTTTATGCCAAGTTTGTATTGGGATTGCAGTTGAGGAGTAAATCATATCATAAACCTGTAAATGAAACTAACAATTGTTAAAAATATCCTAAATGGAGGCTACTTCAAACAAAACCAAATATTTTCCACCGCTACATAAAACAAATAGTGTGCAAGTATCTGTTGGAACTGGAGGCAGATCTTTGGCTGTTGGTTATCCTGTGTTGCATACGGTGAAGCTATGACCAACATGGAAGAGCATCGCAGCAGGTACTTTGAGTTGGTCTTCAAATAACGTAACCCACGAAGCAAGTTTCATATCAGTTTCTTTCACTGCTCACTACATTGTCTTTAAAATTCTTTTATATTCTCCTTTTTAGATGACTATAACGTTTTGCCTTTTCTAGGCCAGTACATAATGCAGCTGCCCTCAGTCTCTGTTTCAATTACGGATATCAGCAGATGGTTTTCCAACCACAAAGCAGTATATGTTTGACAGCTTAAAAATTCTGACTTCGCTTTTGGATTGAACTAGTCTTGCTACCAGTTGAACCATGATGTCCTAAAGTGGAAATAACCTTGTTTTTAGATGGTAGAGACTAGTTGAGAGACTTTATTTTTAAACAGGTGGTTCTATGTAAAGATAATTCTTTTTGAAACTTCTTGCATTACACAAGAGTAATTTCAATGGTATTCAACATTGTGCTTTTTCTAAATGTAGAGTGTTAAAGACACTTAAAAATAAGATTTAAAAAATGTGTTTTTCTCAAAGACATTTGAATTTTTTTGTGGGATGCCTTTCTTACGCATCCCATTATTCTTCCTCTGCTCCCCAATCAAGTGTTAATGAGGAATTCAGGTTTAAAAAAAAAAAAGCAATGAGGATAAACAGACCTCACAGGCTCCTCATTCAGCTCAGCAGGGCACTAGACCTTAGCTATTCTTCATTTCACAGTGAAGATGATCAGTTCTGGGTGACCACTTTCAAAGGGCACAGAGTTTTTGAAGGTGCTCGGCAGGATGATAAATCCTCGTGTCTGTCATCCAGTGTCTTGCGGAAATGCAGCAGGGGTCTCTTCTGCAGGAACTTGTAAAGGAAAAGATAGACTGTGACACTTGGCCGGCTGGATGCCGCCTGTTTCTGAGGAATCTGTTCAAGGGTCTGCTAAATAGTACCCGAATTCTACTTTTTTTTCTACAAATGGATGGGAGAATCGATTACTATAACAACCTCCAAAGCATAATCCTAAATATGTCTTGATGGCCTCTTTTTTAAATTTTGGCTTTGTTTTTGAATATTTCAGTTATGAGCTAAACATATGTATTCCTACCACAGGTTAAGAAGCCTGGGAAAGTATGTATTTCTGCTTTTCTGAGATGTATGCTTTCACCTCAATAAGTCACCATAACCATAACTTGATTTTGGTATATTCTAATCACTTCTTTTTGGTTGTGCTCAGTGTTTTTAAATGCACTTTCCCTTCACATGTCTTTTGTTTTTTTAAAATTTTTCAAGAGATTGCAATGATTTACATATAATATCTTACTGTCTTTCTGAACTTTCAATATTAAAATTTCATATTTTCCTTTATCACATGCTTAAGGTTATTCTATGTGTTTCTGTCCATCTCCTTTTCTCTGATTGTAATTTCTTGGCGAGGAGCAACTGATGTCGTCTGTTAAAGTGGCATTGTAAAGTGAAAAGAAAACAAAAACAAACACTTCAAAGCAAATGAGAATTTTACTCTAGTTTTAAAAACCGTCATTTTTTGACATTTTGTTATTTATATTGTCTACTTGTGATGTTAAAATCCGTTTGAAAAATGGAATTGGGCTCCTCTCTCCTATTCCACCATTGGTGTTAAACACATCAAAGAAATACTTCAATCCAAATTTAAAAGCCCCTTTTCCTTTACACCTATATTTAGATTCTGGTAAAAGAGTCTTTTAAAAATAAACATACATAGAGATGTAAACTCTACATAGCTATATCTCAGTTAAAGCTGATGTTGGTAACTACAGCACAAAAAGATTGTCTATTTCAAAATAAGTATGAAAAGATTTTACAAAATGCGTTAGTATGAAATTACTGTGCCGTCTTTACAGAAGCATCCAGTGGGAGCTGCTAAGATTGTACTGCTGGTGCAGAGGCTGCAGAGGGAGCTAACGATCTGGTGCAAACAAAAGCCCTGTTTGTGGTGAAGAAATGTCAGGGGTTTGTGTTCCTGTTTTTTCATGAAAGGCCATGTCAAATCTCAGCTAAAATGGGAAAGAGGAGAGCTTATTTTGAGAGGGAGAGTATTATGGTATTTTAGGGCACGGAATAAAGAAATAAACAAGATCAGCACTGTTATATAACATCTGGCTAGACCTTCTCAAAGGCTTAATAGAAAGAAATAGGTTCCTGACAACGGAAGAGGAAAATGTCCTAATATCTGCGTCAGTACTGGGGTGAAGTTTAGCTGGACCCAGAAGAGCTTTTATGTACTAGTAGCAAGTGCCGCCACCTTGCAAATCACCGTTGCGTGGACGGGATTTGTTGCAGGCAGCACGGCAGGGGAGCGGGCTGGAGAGAAGCAGTGCGGCCATCCTGGCGGTCTGCACTCCCGACCACCTGCGGGCACCCCACGCCACCTCCGCTTACTGAAAGCTCAAGGCCCCTTTCTGACTCATTCCTCTGTAGTAATTTTTCACCTGGGTGAAGGCCAGCGTGTCATTAACAGAGCTGAGAGAAGCAGCAAACTGCAATGTTGGGTACCCAAAGACATGGCCGGAGAAAGGGAAGTAGGGACACCCTTCAAGTTAGGAACAGTGAGCCCTAAGAATGCCAGAACCAGCTTTCAAGAAAACATTTGGAAGCGGAAGTTGTGAGTCAAAGGCATCATTAACAATCTCTGTTGTTTCACGGTGTATCTCCTCTGGGAACCTGGAACCAAAACATTTCCCATTTCTTTGCTGGGTCCTGTCTTCCTGCCTTTGCTTTGATTACCCTGCTTCCTTACAGCCTGCTTATCCAGAAATAAATGTTGCTTTCTGCGGACCTCATGCTGTTTGTTTTAACAAATCTTTATTACAGATTGAAAAGCGCTTTCAATATGCTGAATAATACTATTAAATCTAGCTCTGTAGCTGTGAAAGTGTGATTTAGTTACGAATAGAAATGTGATATTTATCCTACTCCCGCTGTTTACTGTTACAAACTTCGGTTTCAGGCTAACAGAAGCAAGACTGGGAGTTATGTGACTGATTCTAGTGCAGCCTGGGCAGAGATTCAGGGAAATTCACAGAGCTGCAGAAAAGACAGGCTTCCAGGCACCCAGCCTGTTCATCAGTCTGCTGATTGTAGCAGACAAATTTTGAACAAAACTTGCAGGAGAATTCAGTTATCTCACTATCTGTAGAAGTCTGAAATCCCAATTTTTTTTTCCTTGAGTCTAATTATGTCTCTCTTCTTTGTGCAGATCCTAGAAGAAAGTATCATGTAAGGCTGCTGGCATATAACAGCATGGAAGAAGGTTATCAGGCAGACCAAACAGTCAGCACTCCAGGATGTGTCTGTAAGTGTTGTAGATGCATGAAGAATTTATTAAGAGCTGAGCTGTTTCAAGGTCCCAGCAGCTTTGTGTTTTTAACCTATAAATAATCAATTAATTCAGTGTAAAACAGAGAACCAGAAAGATCGTATCTGTGACAAATACTATCCTAGTCATCCTGCAACCGAGACAGTCTCCTGTGTTCATGAACTGCAGCTGAGGAAACAAGATAGCTACTCCCCTATTGGATTGTCTGCATCATCTAACCAGTGACGTATCGTTTTATCTTATCAGAGATTTATCTCTCTCTCTTGTCCCTGTTTATAGTTTTGACTTTGTTTTTGACTAAACAAGTGGGACTGCAGAAGTAATGTGTGGCATACATTGGTTTAATAGCTTGAATCAGATTCCTGGGTCTGAATGCCAGGCAGTGCTGGGTGGGGGCAGATTGGAATCTAAACCTCTGGGCTCAGACCAGTCTCTTAATCTTACCAGTATCTGTATACAGTTCATTAAATAATTCATGCTCCTTTTTTGTTTTTAACAGCTGTCCGTGATCGCATGGTGCCACCACCACCGCCTCCTCACCACCTCTATGCCAAAGCTAACACTTCATCTTCTATCTACCTGCACTGGGGAAAGCCTGCCTTTACATCTGCGCAAGTCATTAACTACACCATCCGCTGCAACCCAGTGGGGCTGCAGAATGCTTCCCTGGTTCTCTACCTTCAAACGTAAGTGCAGCACTACTAATGAGTCTTAGCTTCCTGTTTCCAGATCCTTCCCACTCAGTTTCTACTCTTCCTGCCCTCTCTTAATTGCCTTTTACTGTAACGACGTTTACCTCCCTTAGAGGACTGTGTGTTTTGCCTGGTGGCTGCTAGTTCTATTTCTTGGGTTATTTAAGATGTGTTCGTAGAACAGCTTAATTCTCTACCTGTGATCCTTGTGTTGGATCCCTGGACGAACTCTTGAATTTTTAATGGCTTTTTAGCTGTCTAAGTTGAATTTAATTTTAAGGTCATCTTCCGCCAAATAAAAGAGATTACCTATTTTAGGCAAAGACGGGACTTAGTCCAGCGTCTGATTTTAAGACTGGAAACAAGAATTTTTGACTTTTGAGGGGTTGAGCATGTTATTGTGGGAAGGCCACATTCCTGACTGTGTGGCACCCTGCCAGGAGAAAGCTGAGTAGAAACTACAGCTCGCTTTTCAGAGAAGCAATGCACGAGCCACAGAATAGCAGGACAGACAGGGAAGAAATTCTGCCTGGGCTTGGTGTGCAGCTCGCTGCCCAGGTGGTGTGGGAGCAGAAGACTTTGCTCCATTGTGACTGCCTTTGCTGGGGGCCGTGGTGCTGTTGAGGGAATCCGTATGTGGGTGTCTCCCTCAATACTTGGGTTTACTCAAGCCTTCTAAATAAGAAAAAATGCTGTCTTAAAAGATAGTTACTATCCTAATGTTGATGGTTTTCTTTTCAAAGAACACATCCCCTGCTGTATAACTCCTGACTTAACAATTAGACACAGTATAATCACCGTGTAAAGTTCTTAGTGTGCAATATGGAGCATAGCAATGAATGCTGCTTTTTGTAATAGGATGAAACTATTGCAAATATTGGTGACTGCCTTTGCAGTATGGAGGATTAAAATACTAGGTGAGATTTAATAAAGCAATATCTGTGGAGTAACGCCATTTTAAACTGAGATTTAATCTCGAGTATTATCACCTGGAATTAACCCTGGCGTATATGAAAGATTTCCCCCTGCCCCCAGAATCAAAATAAAGCAGAATGTCTACAATTGACTTCGTCATCAAATAGTGGATTGCAATATTACAATTAATATAATCAATTTTACAATTAATAAATTACCAAATATGACTACAGATGAATAGGGAATATTCATATTCTACAGACATCCCCTAAACACGAGGTGATGGAGGCCCTAAGTGGAAGGGGAAGTTGGGCACATAGCCTATGTCTGTTGTGTGAATTGAGAAGCAGATCCAGGAAAAGCTGGTGGAGACAACAGCATGTGCCTTTCCAGCTGTGGTGCTGGTTGTAGTTTAAGCTCCGGCTTGAAGCATAGTGTCCTATGGATGAATGTGGAAAGAGCTGAGTTTGGCATACCTACTGGTGACCTGGGCCGTAATGGTCTTGGACTTGCTTGTGCATCAGCTGTCCAAGCATCCTTGATAAAAACTTGAGCTCAAGTCAACTGACAGCAGACATAATATCCTCCAGGGAGCTCCAGGGTTAGTACAATTAGATTTTCAGGCAGACAATGCAGGTGGACCACACTTTTGGACTTGAACTGGTTCGTGTTGAACTGACAGCGAGAATCTACTCACAGTGGCTAAGGGATATCATTTGAGTTTGGGATCTTCAAGTCAACTGCTGCTATTAAATTTAGTTTATTCCTTCATCTGTACAGGTCAGAGACTCACATGTTAGTTCAAGGTCTTGAGCCAAAAACCATGTATGAATTTGCAGTTCGGCTGCACGTGGACCAGCTCTCCAGTCCCTGGAGTCCAGTAGTCTACCATACTACCCTTCCAGAAGGTAAGGCTCTAGGAGAGGACCACGCGGTTCTAAAAAGAAAGCTCTGGAAACCAAATGGCCTGAAAAATTGCTTATTACTTTTAAGCTGTCTGTAGGAGAGAGAAATACTTTCCTCTGAGATACAAATACTGCTCTTCATGGTGAGAGAGAGAAAAATGCTGTCAGAAAAATCCATGGTTTGGAACTGTGAAATTCTCTTTTGAAATCTACCTAAAATCAGCAAGGATTTTAATATAAAATGTGATATACTTACACCATTAACAACCACTGAATGAGAATAACGAATAAAAAATTTAAAATATGTATTGAAGATTGAAGATCCACAGGCATCATGAAAACATATTTTAAAAACCAGAAGTTTTAGAAACTGTAAGAATATTACACGTCTACCTCCCGAGCTGCTGGTGTGCTTTTCTGTCAGCTTGGTCAGTGAAAATCAAAAAAGTCAGTTTCATGTTGTCAGCATTGCAATGTTTGGGACGTACCTGTTCACAGGGGAGTGATGCGATTTTTTGTCATTTAACTGTTTCCTTCTGGAGTTGCAGGAAAAATTTGAGATTTGCTCTTACAAGATCTAAGCTATTGACTAGATGAGAGTTAACAGGAGAGTTTCTCTGGAGGAGCAGTGAATATGTCTTTGTTTATATGTTGTTTATCTGGGATGTAGCAGTAGCCATTAAGTCTGTTAATGGCATGTAAATTAGGTTAGCCTAATAGCATTGTGTTACTGTTCTCACAGCACCATCTGGCCCTCCAGTAGGAGTGAAGGTGACTTTGATAGAGGATGATACTGCTTTGGTTTCCTGGAAGCCACCTGATGGCCCTGAAACAGTTGTTACACGATACACTATCCTCTATGCATCCAGGAAGTCTTGGATTGCCGGGGAATGGCAAGTGTTGCACAGAGAAGGTAAACTAAAATCATACACCTATAAACTAGGTAAAAAGTGATGTTACTTACAAGATGCTTTGTTACTTTCAGCTCCCTTGGACTATAGTAAGAAAGAAATTCGTATAAATGTTCACATAAAAGTTGTAATTAATTTAGAATTATTCCCATGGTTGTGATAAAAACATATTAAAACCAAATTAATACTCAGAAGGTGAGGGGGGAGGAGCTGTCTGTGTTGCTTTGGAGCTCAGTCTGTGCATGTGAACCAAAATGTCTCATAAATCCAATTAAATCCATCTTAGTTCTGTTGTAACCATGACTGTGATGGTTTCATTTTGTAAACGCACTCTTTCAACTCTGAAGTCTCAGAGATGTCTTGCTCTCCGGAAATAAGTTTACAAACGTGGCTGTCCGGGTTTATATGTTTCTTGTGATTACTGCCAACCCAGTTAGCTTGGTTACCTTAACAAACTTTCCCCTACTCCCAATAATTGCTCTGCAAATTCAATTTAACTCTCTGACTCGATTCTACTGCTGAGCCCCAGCTAGCTAATCCAACAGTAGCTCAGGTATGGTGGTATGAACTACAGTCACAGCTTTGCGATTAGATGTAAGCATAGCCTAAATTTTAATAGGCACTTTCCAGAATAATGCTACAATATGAAGAGCTGCATCAAGAACAGGTCTCTACTATAGCCAGAAAAAAAGGAAAAAGGCATTTACTGTTCGGTTGGTATTCAAAACAGACAGAGGCAGTTCAGGATAGATAATATTCTAATAACGTATTCAACCAGAGAGGGAAGCTCAGTGTTACGGAGTAAAGTCACGTGCTGGAGTAGCTTATTTAAGAGGATTGCCCAGGAAGAGTTAGTATTTTGTTGCTCTGTGTTGTTTCACGGCTGAAAGCTTAGTTGCCAGCAGAGAGTGAGGCTTTAAGTTTTCTGCGGAGAAAATTCTTAAAACTTAATGAGTGTGCTCACAGTGGACAATTTGTTTTGCCATCAGTGAGAGTGAACGGTTTTAGTTCAAAGACGGTGGTGGTCGTTTGTGCTGCTCCTGAAGAGGGGTGGAGGACCAACAGCCATTTTGACAGGTGGCAGGGCCGCTTTGTCTTTGCTGGCGCAGAATGGTATTTCTTGGGCTGGCCTCAAATAGAATGGTCAGCTGTGAAGAATAACAGTGAAATTATTAGTAATCTTAAGCAAAATTTGTGAAAAATAACTAGTCTCTGAAATATCAATGAAGTCTAACTATAGGGGGAAGATTGAGCTCATAGTTTCTCACTATCAAAATTGTTCAAAGAAACGGTGATACATAGTTGTCCCACTAAATTGTTGAAAAAAATGGTGATGTAAATTGTAATATTACAGGAAAACTTTAATATTCATTTTTACTCACTAAAACCCCAGCAGATTTGAATTCACAGAGAGCCTGTATTTGAAGAATAAATCTTGTCATTCTGGTGACGCTAGGCTGTATTTGTTGGGTGCAGCAAAGTGGCTGAATTGCTTTCAGGTATATACTTCAGCTCAGCCATGACTGTGAAACCAAACGGCATCCCAAATAGTATTTTACCATAGGTATTTCGGATGAGGGGATGGCAATAACAGTAAACATTTTCATGTGTTCCTGAAAGTGTTGGAGGGAACGAGCAAATGGCGAGCTATAACTCTCAGCGTATTACTATGTCCATCAACATTAGTCACTAATTTTGGATTTTGACAGATATATTAGGGTTTTGAGGCATGGCATGGAATTGGGGCATCTTGACACACCAGGACAATCTGTGATGCTCTTAGTTAAAATACAGATGAAAAGGCCTGTGAAAGAAAATGGGTACGTAGAGGTAAAATTGGGCAAATACTGTGATAGTCCTGTGACAGTCCTTTCATAGGTAGAAGCAGGGTTTGGTTTTTTGAATGCATTTATTCTGATAAGATCAGCAAACCCTATGCAATAAATAACATTGTTTTGTCTTGACACTAAACTTGTTCTGCTGAAGATTTGTGAAATCTTAACCCCATTCCTTTCCCATACCTTCAAAGATCCCCCCAAATAAAAAAATGTTAAAAACCCACTAAGCCGAAACAAAAATCCAACAACCAACCCTACCACTTATAAAGTTCCAGTATGGGCTTTATTTTATGCATGAAAATTTCTACCAACACACCAATTTAAAAAACAAAACCCTAATTTGCCTGAGCTTCTTGTGTTAGCCATGTCAGAATTACAAAATATAACTGCAGTTTGTGGCTGATTTGTGATGTGAGTTATCTTCCACCTCCCCCCTTTTCCCCAGCGCTCTTCAAGTGGATCAGAAGTTACAGCCTTTACACACTTGGTGTGCAGTAAATCAGTACAAAGTGCCTACTCGCTTTAGCAATGCAGCAGATTTGAAAGGAGCTGGTGGGAAAGAGCCTGTAATATTGAAACGTGACCTTTCGCCCTTGCTGGTGCTAAATATTACAGCTCCTTTGGTTACAGATACCTCGCATTTTACTTCAAATGCTTTCAGCTAATGGGTGTTTTTTATGGAAGAGCTGAAATAGCTTTTGAAGTAGCTTCCCTTTTGCCAAATGTATAATCTTTTCTGTCAACACATCAACCTTCTATTTTATACGCTCCCATGATACTATAAATTCTGACTACTGAAACTGATTTGAAAGGTTGAAATTTAGACTTAAGTCTGAGAAAGTGAATGGAATATGTGAAAGAGAACAAGGGATAGATTTGGTCCTGTAACTGCCACTATTTAGGGAAAGAAAAGCAATATATTTCTGTGGTAGGAAGAAACACAGGCATTTTAGAAAGGAATTGAATTTTAAGCAGCAGTCTGCAGTCCCTGGACAGGCAAAGCTCTCATTGACTTTGATAGGAGTTCTGCCTGTCTAAGGTCGATGCAAGTGAATCCTATTTATGTTCTTAATCTGTTTTTCCTGCCTTCAGGGACTTTAGGAAATGAATCCTTAGCATGTGAGAGAGACATTTTCTGTAATATTTTTAGGAGCACAGCTTAGATGCACAGTAATCAAGGAAGCCTACACAGGCCTAAATGGATTTAATTTTATTTTTACAGCATGGTATAAAGTACTCTTCCAAATCTGTTGTGTATATTTTACCAACCAGACCTGAAATTTGATAAGCTGATCCTGAATTATTTTGTTATGACAATTTTCATTCACATTCATGGTACAGTGGATCTAGGAGAGGCATGTAGATTAGTATATGAGAGAGGTCTAAGATTCTGCTTTCTCTGCCTGAAAGTCTGGTTAATGCTTGGAGCATCTCTTCAGAGGTACAATCCCAACATAAACACTATCGCACTGAAACGCAGCTAGCGCGAGATTTAGGATTAGTATGCTGTGTATTGTAGCCAGTACTTGACTCTTGATTTTGAACTATACTGGCATTTCACAGCGTGCTGTGTTGAAGCAGTATGGAGAGAAAGGACAGAAGGGACAAGCAGGCAACCTCAGTGTTCATTTTGTACCGTGTGTATGCAAGATAGAACGTATAAAAGCAATCACAGTCCTCAAACAAGATTTGGAGCTGGTATTGGAAAGAAAGCCTAGGTCCCAATGTCTAAATCTCAGTCTGTTCCCATAGATTTTGTCTAACTGGAACTGTTTATCAAATCTTTTCATAGGAGCAATGACCATGGCTTTGCTGGAAAACCTGGTAGCAGGAAATGTCTACTTGGTTAAAATAGCAGCATCCAATGAAGTGGGAGAAGGACCCTTCTCAAATGCCGTAGAACTTGCTGTCCTGCCAAAGGAGACATCAGAGTCTAATCAGAGACCTAAACGCTTGGATTCGGGAGATTCCACAAGTCAGTAGCAATGTTTTGATTACTGCTGTCACAAGTACCAGCAAAAAAGACCCCTGTTCGTTTCAGCTTGTTTAGCTTTCTGTTTTATGTGAGGCAGTCCTAACAGTGTAGCCTTTTCTTCTAAATGAAATAATTTTGGAATTTTTACCTCAGTTCAACTCAGAACTGATTTCTTTTACTCAGAAGATGGAAGTTTGCCTTTCAAATGAGAATATAACTGTTTTGAATTTTACATCAATATCAACTTTGCAGCCACTCTTTTAAGGAACTTCCATTAAGTCCTTTATTTGGCACTGGGCAACCAGACAGCCCAACAGAGATGAGATGGCATCTCAAATAAATCTGTTGAAATTTTCTGGTTCCTGGTATTCCGGCAACCGAATCAACCTGTCAGGCAGTGATATACCAGCGTATATTTTCACCAAAGAAGTCAGCCCCACCTGCAGCTCTTTGGGGAAAACTATGTGTTACCTTGCGGACATTGAGGTAACATCAGTGGTTTCTCCATATAAGAATGGAAGAACACATTGTCTTTGTCTGACAGAAGAGGATTTATCTTGGTGACTTGGTACAGATTTTAAAGCTATTTGGGGAGACAAGAGCTAGTAATTATTCAGGTACATGAACTTTTTAACCTTTACTTGTTGCTACACATTGAATTGTGATTAAAACACAGGGATTTTTCTTGCTCAGGTTTTCTCGCTTCCTGGAATTTAGTTATATTTTAGGTCTGAATAAGCAAATAGGGTCATGCCCTCAGGATTAGGTTAATAGATGCATGATGTCAAAACATAAACCCAAGTGAACCCTCCTGGGTGACAGTGCTTGGAATTCTCCAGGCCTTTTCCCTTTGTTTGCTAGTGCCCTGTAAGGAAGGGGTTGGAGAGAGCTCCACTGCTCTGTGTTGTAGGTCACTGCAGAGGCTGTGGTGTGGGGCAGTCCCTTCTTCCCCTCCCACACCAGGACCGTATACACTGCTCTGTTTGGTCTACAAGTTTTATTTTCGAAAGTGTCAAAATGTATGACAGAGAAGGTCTGGAAGTCTCATTAAAAGGAAGCATTTGTCTCTGTGGTTGTGACTGTAACCCTATTAATTTCCTGACAGGTAGCAGGGGGTAACTCTTCTTATTTACTGAGCCTTTCTATGTTCTTTTTTGCTATAGCTTATTCTGACTATTACCATCTGGACCAGAAATCAATGACTGGCATTGTTGTCGGGGTTTGCATAGCCTTGACCTGCATCCTTATCTGCATCCTGATCTTAATTTATCGCAGTAAAGCCAGGTATGTTCTTGTTCTTGAAGGCTGAGCTCTTTCTCAGTTCTTGGGAGATGCCCTCTTCTCCAAGAGCGCTAAGTTCTCTCAAGTACTCTGTCTCTTCACCTATTCCTACCGGCAGTGGAAACAAAGCACTTTGTTGGCTCTTCCTACTCTACCTGAGTCCCTTCTCCAATGAAAAGAAGGAAGAACCCACAGAGTGAGTCAGTGGCGCTTTGACAACTAAGTACGAGGCATGTTTCCAAATAAAAAAAACCCTTTTGAGTCAGATAAGCATGCTGCTTTACGTCATCTGCTCCTCCTGCTTAACCCTCCGGCCTGCCCAGACCTGGTTTGCCAGGCTTTAACCCTCTGGTGTCGCTGGACAAGAGGAACTCTGACATAAAGCAGTTCTGTGATGCAGTTTCTTTGCAGTGGTGCAAGCCAGAATCTGTCCGCCTTGTCATCAGCTGCTGTGGGGCATAAACTGGCCCAGTGACTCTGCCCGTAACTTTGGGTTCAGAACAAATATAAGTTACTTGAAATAATAAATGAAAAACTGTCTGAAAGTATATTTTTAGTAACAAGGGCGTTTTAGCGTACATGCAGGAAAAAATATGGATTGGGAGACAGTCTCTGTGTAGCATGGTGGAAAAGTCGTAATATCATTAGTGGTTACTTCCTCCAAGTAATATTACTAATCATGACAATTCCTGTCTGCACATAAGCTTGTAGCCTACTGTGTGTGATTAACTGGAAGCAGTTGCTATTTTTATCACAAGCGATAACATTTAAATTCCATGAGAGTTAGGAGTATCATATAACAAAATGTAAATGCCAAGTATATGCAAGTATTACTTGATTAATAATAGCTTTAAAGTTTATCCTGGATTTTTTTTGTATTTTCTTCCTGTGGGTCAATTTTATTCCTGCTTAACATTGTGTAGGAAAACATCTGCTCCTAAACCTGTGCAGCAAAGCACTGACCAGCTGTCACATACCAGCATCTCATTAGCCAGTGCTAATGAGGTGGAGAAGAGTATTGAAGGAATTGCAGAGAATGAAGAATCCTTATTGCCAATGATAGTGGGAAACAGCTTTATCGATGCGAAGGTACTGTGAGCTTTTACTCACTCCCAAACCAGAAATCTTTCTTAAGAATTCATTGCTCGCTCATTCATCTCACTCCTTACCAGAAGTAAAATACGTACACTACAAATCCACAGCAGGCTGTTTTAATAGGATGAGCACAAGTTTGGCAATCCAGGGTCAAATTTTCAAGACTCATCTTAAAGTTCAGCTAGAGATCTGATTCAGTACATTGTCTTATGTCGTACTCCGCAGATTGCAGAGTCTGGCTCTGGCACAGCATCAAAGGATAAAAGCTCCATAGACTTGGGGCTGCTAGGTGGCCTCTGCTAGTCCAGGGAGATAGGTGAGAGGGTCCTTGTCACCACCTAGTTCAGTATGTACCTGTCCACGATCTAGTCAAGTATGACACTAATCAAGTATTAAAGAAAATATTATTTTTCTGTATATTTACTGGTAAGACAATGTTACGTTTTATAGACTCATATTTAGTCAAATTATAAATTAATCTAGATGGCAGGATGTATCAGTGGATGTATAGAATCTTACAGCCTAGGAATCCAGTGTGACAAAACCACACTGGCCTTACTTTCACATGCAGACTGCTGACTTAAGGCTTGTTGTGTACGCACTACAAACTTGAATGAAGCTGCTCCCTGAGGATATATAGAGCTGGGAAATGGAAATGGCCCCCAGTGCAGGCACAGACACTGTGTCTATGAATGGTCACATTCAAAGCAGTAGAGCAACAGCAGTGGCTGGAATATTTTGCCGTATGTTTGCAGTATTATAGGTGTTGGGTCTGGCCTGTGGGCTTGCCAGAGTTAGTGGGTCTGGTCTTGACTTGTCTCAAGCAGTAGATGAATACCAGACCACAAAAACGTGCTAAGACTTCGTCTTCCTTTTCAGTATGGAGCCAATAGGTAGGAATAGCAAAATATATTCAAATATCTTAGAAATTTAGTTTGTTAAAATAAATGTCTGTGTGTCTCCCTCTATTGTAGGGGGGATCTGATCTGATTATTAACAGCTACGGGCCTGTCACAAAGACTAACTGCAAGAAAAGGTGGCTGTTCTTCCAAGATACTAAGAAGGTGAAGACTGAGGAGGTAATTGGTCTAATGGGCAGAGATGTGCAGGTCTTTACTGTAGTACCCTGTGTTTGCAAAGGAAGATATGCAGTTTTTTATTTATGGAAAAGCATAATTAGCGGCCTAAGTTTTAATTGGCTAGTTTCGGTTGTGTTCAGGTTGATGATGTTCTACCCTGTTGTAAAGTCTTATGGAAGTTCCATTTTCTGTCCCAAGTTACCAGATACTGTAACTGTTTACAGTTAACTGATTGCTTTCCTGCCTGTGCCCTTTTATCTGTGAGCAAAAGGATTTCTGTCTACTGGGTCTATGCATAGCATCTACAGTACTACATCTGCAGAGACGTGGTATGAATATAAATTAAATATGTATTTATCAATAAAAATAATATAAAAATATAAAGAATCCCCTCCTGCCCCAACAGGTAAAACTTTGTTTGCTGAAGAGAAACCAAAAGAGCGGAATTAAATGATTTACCCAAATTACTGAAGAAACTGAGAATCTGAGTAAAACTGTCTGGCTTCTGAAATTGTTGCTCTGGACACATTTGCTATTTGGATGAGAAAAATAACAATTTAAAACTGAAGTGTTAAACCAGATCCTGAACATTATCATGCAAATTCACACCTATGGGGCATGTAACTAATGTTTATTGAATTGTAACTTGTATTGTGCTCTTGCATGTTTAAGGAATAGGAAGTCTTGATATCCATGTTGTAAATTTGTATTCTAAAATATTTCCAGAAGCACCTGCATATTTCTGATGCCTCTATAAGCAAAATATTTGCTACCACACAAGAAGTAATGCTTAAAGAATATGCATGAAGGGATGGGAGAGAGCTTTACCAAGTATGTTTTTCAAATACCATTCAAGTCTCTCCAGTGAAATCATTCTTGATTAGCCATGCTTAGCTAGAAGGGATTATTTCATCTATTATGGAAGAGAAAAGTATTAGCAAGACTTGAGATTGATTCTTTTTAACCTCCTGTAGGAAAGCCCAGATTGTTCCAAGCCAATGCTGTTAGAGGCACTCTGGCAGAATAGGAGATAGGAAATGCAGTAAAAATTCAAATTACAGCTCAGCTTTTCAGAGGCTGAACAACCTTTTTCCCTCTGCGTTTTATGTAGCCTCAGAGAAGATTTGTCCAGGCGGTGTGCCTGTACCAGCCAGGCACCACTGTGCTGATCAGCGAGGATGACTCCCCCAGCTCCCCCGGCCAGCAGTCTAATTTCCAGGTGCCGTTCAGTATTGTTGCTGATACGGAGCATTCGGCCAACAGCGAAGGAAGCCACGAGACTGGTGACTCTGGAAGATTTTCTCACGAGTCCAATGATGAGATACACCTCCCCTCGGTGACGAGCGCCACGCCTCCCACTACCAGTCCTTTTGTAAGCAGTGACTTGGGTACGAACACGATGAGCCCCGCCATAAGTAACTGCACAGAGGCTCCTCTGCCGTTTCCTGCTGACCAGACTCCTACCTCACCTCTTCAAATACACCCTGCGGTGCAAAACTGACATCCTTACAGCCACGCCAGACATTCTTGCAGCGTATGTCTGTTCGAAGGACAATGAACAGGGAGCCAAAGTTTTATTGTGGAAAGCCTGACTAACCTAGCAGGTGATCCCATATTTCTGTTGAATGTTGGGGGTTTTTTTGTGTTGTGTTTTGTTTGTTTTTTTAAAACTCACTCATTTTGAATGTTCAGTGGTCAACAAATGTGAAAGGACAGTGAAGATTTCTGACTAAAGTTAAAAATATGTCACTGGAGCAAAGGGAAGGCTGTTGGCCCTTTTGCTGACTATCTACCTCAGTTTGCCGAGAGGTGAACTCTGAATGACAACTGCTTTACCTCATTTGTGTTCTAGTTGGTCTCAGCTATGGAACTGATGATACTTCCTAGTAGTGTTGTTTTATTTTGGGTTTTTTGTTTTGTTTTGTTTTCAGTTGTGTGTAGAATATATGTGTGTGCGTGTGCACGTGCGTGCACTCAGTGATCAGGGAGTTGTATAGGTAGGTAAACAAGATTGTTTAGCTGAAGCTCTGTCTTTTAAAAAGAAGGAAACCTCAGAGTATAAAATGTAATGATTTAATGTGGTTGACATAGAGGATGTTAAAAACTGGGAAAACGAGTTGGTGCTTCCACGTATACAGGCACAGGAAATCTTCTGTACCTCTTGATTTCTCATAACCCCAGTAAGCCTAGGACAGTGCCTTTCCCCAGAAACTTGTGCCAGCAACTGCTGGCAGGATGTACGCTATATCCTTAGGGCTCTGGGACATGTTGGGTTCCCCACAATGACAAATGTTGTCCCTTTATTGACAGTTAGTGCTAAAAAGCATGGCAAAATGAAGAAGTATTCAGCATTTCCAAACAGTTTGGCTCTGCCCAAGAGTCATGGAATAGATAATAATGATGAGTATTCCAGTATCGCAGTACTGCTTAGCAATGGTGCCTTGCATTATATATTACAAAATTTCTGATTTGCCTTATGCCTTTTTAGTATTCATAAAGTTGCTTTGGAGTACAGAAAGATGCCTTAAATGCTTCTTAGATGTTTTAAGTAAACTGTATCATGAGTTTACCGTTCTTTTTTACCCAGCTTTGAGTGCTGATAAGCGCTGCTGGCATCGTCATATGTCTCAGAGCTGTTGTGAGGCTGCAACCCTGCTCCTTGCCTTCGCCTAGCGTGCCGTTAGCCAGGAATTTTAGCTCAGGGAGTGACTTTATCCACATGCCAATTTAAAACTCTGATTAGGCTACCATCAGAAATAAAAATGCCAGAGCTTTAGTTGAAGAGTCTGTTGAAAGAGGCAAGTACTGCTACTGCCTTGAACCCATGCAATTCCTGTTTTATACTACCTCCTTTAAAAGTTATTCTAGTGGTTTTTGGGGTTTTTTGTTGTTGTTTTTTCCTGTACTCAGGGAACAGTTTTGTTACTTTTGAGCTGCCTCACGGAAACGTGGAGCAAACTGACAGGGTATCATGTTTTGTTTTTTAATAGGAGAGAGAGAGAGAGAGGGAGGAGGTTGGAATCATCCAATGTTATAAAGTTGCCTGTATCTATATCCAGTCCTCTTCTCCACTCCTCCTCTTTCCCTGTTTTACTTTAAAAAAAAAAAAAAGAGAGAGAAAAGAAAAAAAAAAAAGTAGGCATGTGTTTTCCCTTTTAAAAAAATGTTTAAAATGTAATGTTGTGAGAAAGCAACCATAGGAACTCCTGGCTCTATTTAAGTCTGTCAGAACTCCCATTGACTTCAGTGGGCCAAGACGTCACCCCGAAGGTAGGCCAGGCTGACTGTCGTGTTGTTCCTCGTGTATCAGAAGGTGGTCAGAGGTGGTCAGTAAGCCCTGCTGTTCTGTCTGTTCTGTGTTGATGGATCAGCCCCTAGTGACTGTAGTTCTTTACCTTGAAACTGTTTGCTAGTTCTGAGCCAGACACTACACATTCACCTTTTCATAACAGTGTGGATTTTAAAAACAATCTTGTACCAAAGACTTTTCTGTAGAAGAGAAGGAAGCCACATATTGTCCAAAAATAATTGAACTAGTTAAAAGCTATAGGTTTGAAGAGCTGAATACATTTTATTGTATAAGTAGTTACTAACAAAAAACCATAGGGCTTCTTGATTGTAGTAGTTGATTGCATAGATGAGTTGTATGCTTCTACAGTTTTAACTACCTTGTTGTTACAAGAGCCTTTAAAGAAAGTTATAATAATGCCAGCAGATACCTCCAAAGACTTCCAAGTGTAATTTTTTTCTCCAGCATGTAGTTGATCAACAATACAGTATTAAAAAAAAAATATTTTTTAACAGTTTTTTATCTACTTGCTGAAGAAAAAGAAAACCTTTTCACCAAAGATTTATTTTTGGTCTTGTCAGGCAGAATGTTTAGTGTACAGCAGAGTACTGTTTCTAGTTAGGTAAAGTGTGAATTAATCAAAACTAGATTAAGAATGTGTAACTGTAGCATGAAGTTTCACACTTCATCTTTCAGAGTAGCCTCTTTTGTTAGTTTCATTCAGAAGGCGCTGATATGCAGGTGGTAACTGCTTCTCCAAAGACTTGTTTGCTGTAAGTACTGATGATCGGATGTAATTTTATGACCCTCATTACAGGTCAATACTTTAAATCCTAAACTTTATCTTCCAGAGTCCCACTCTGTAGTTTAATCTATAAGTAATTTGAGAGAAACAGACTTCATATAAAATTTGTCAATCTAATATAGATGCTCTAACTTCAGTAGCCAAAGAGTTGAAAATATTCAGTATATTAGAGAGCGCTGCATCCACAACTCTTTTCATCACTTAATGTTTTATTACGGTACTTTTTATCAGCAAATAAAGAAAACCAAAGATATTTAAGGTTACCTCAGCATATAGGCAAGCTTAGTTAGACGTTAATTATTCTGTCTTTTTCTTTATTTTTATGTTAACCAAATATAATATGTTTCTCCAGAACCCAGTCAACAATCACGTGCTTCCCTTTGTCACAGTCATGAATACTACAGAACAGAAAATATGTTCTCCTCAAAATTCATGGCCTATGACTAATATATCATAAGATTTTGTGAGAGAAAACTTGTCTTATGATTGAAAACTCCACCAATGTAAGCAAAGGAATCTCTAGAAAAATTGTGTAGAAATTGATACTTTCTCTATTGAACTCAATAGCAGAATCAATCCTTCATCATTGTAACAGTGTAAAATTGGGCTCAAAATTTAAATGCTTCATGTCCTTGAAGCCAATGCATATAATTATGATATTACAGATACTAATTTTCTTAAAAGTTTATACCTGTGGCTGTCTAAGGAAATCAGTTTTTCATATGTAAACTTGGTTCATTCCGTTTGCCTAGAAAGAACTGGCAGAATACAGCAGGCAGAATGGTTTCAGGTTTTCCAGTATTTTTTTCTTGGTTATATCTGTAGAAACTGGGTCCTGGAGAAAAAAAATTATCATTTTTTAATTATGAATTTTACTAAGTATGTTCTGGAAGATGAACATAAATGTGGAATTTAGTGTTACACTATGTGAATTGATTTTGTTTAAGTGTATTAAGAACTAAGGAGCCATGGCTGATGTGATGAGTGTATATGCAACCCCTGTACTTTAAAATGAAAGCAAAAATGTTACAGTTGATGTGACTTGAAATGCATCAAAACTTAGAGACGAAATTTTGAAACTGGCTTACCAAGCTAATTGTGTTTCCACGTGAGGACCCTGCCCTTCAATTGCAACAGCAATGCCTGTTCTCCAGGACCAAAACCAAACGTGCCATCTGCCCAGTTACACTTGTGTACTTTCTTCATATTTAACATATAAACAAGTATTCTCATCTTTAAGGAGTTATCTGGGAGAACTGGGAATGTGCGTGTTGTGTAGAACAGGGCCTATCAGCTGATTATTATTTTTTTTAATAGCTCTGCTTTTGTAAGAGAAACTTGAACAATCTACATATCACTTTCAATAATTTCCTACATTAGCTGTGCATTTTCTGTGTAACTTCTGGGATTTTAACAGAAAAGAGTATCGAGAGATTTCTTTACCTGTTTTTTATTTTTCTTCATAGTTCATTCCCTCTTTGGTTTTATTCCCTTGAGCTTGTTTGCCTTATTCAAATCAGGGTCCTCATCCTGTTTCTTTTTAAGTCACTGGGAGAATTAATTTTTATTACAGTTTGCATGGTCTGGACAGACAAAATCAGGTTTTTGTTTGTCTGTCTGCTTTTTAAATCTTCACAGTATTATATTTTTAAAGGACATGGTTAAAACTCCCATTGGCAAATGTATTTTTGTAAGGTAAGAAGTTACCACGCATCAGAGGTCCACTGCAACTCTCCGTGCATCCAGTCTTAGCCTGTTGTAAATACTGAGTATTTCAAGTCAGTTTACCTCTTTTTCATTGCAAACTAAGTCAACTTGCATGACTTACCATTTGCTGCAACCTGGGCGTACACAAGCACAGTTACCATGGGCTGCTGGGTCTCAGTAATGTTACTCTGACCCTGCTTGTAAGCCCTCAGACCAGGGGCTCTTGCTCATTTTATTTGTTACAGAATGAAGTTCACGCAGGAAAAAGTCCATCTCCGAACACGGGGAATGTTGGTAGGTTTTGTAGGGCACTCCATGTTTAGCCAAAGATCTCATTCACACCAACTGCAGAGAGAGGTGCATGTGTGTAACTCTGGTGGTATTTCACAGAAATCAACTTACTGAAGTTATTCTGGTAAAATGGAAAGCAGAATGACACCTAGTAGTTGAACAATTGTTACGTGCTTACTAGTTGTTGCAACTGCAGCTCTGATAATAGTATGCAATTTCTAAAGCGGAGGAATTTGCAGGAAATATTTAGCGCCTATTTGTAATAACGTAAGTTAAAAAGATATTATTTATGTAACTGTGTATTTTGGAACGTGTTTCAGAAAATACCATTCTTCAATACAAGTCCAAACCCAAATAGCTTTCTGCTCTTAGAGGCCCGTATGGAAAACACAAATTCAATTTGGCTCAAATATGAGTAAGTTTATTTCTTTGGAATTCTTCTAGATTTACATGGAGACTGGTCCTGATTGGCTCAAAAGGGATGTAAGCACATGCTTAAGGTTTTGCCGTCATGGACCCTTGGGTTCCATTGCGAGCTGTGCTCCTTCTGGAAGTTTTCATGGTTGCATATACCCGCATTGCGTCTGCCTGGTGTGTTTTCAGTAAAGACTGACTGTATATGAAAAACTGACTTATACAAATGTTGCTTTTTGATTGTTTGGCTTTTGGTTTTGTTTGGGTTGTTTTTTTTT
>VYZM01012170.1:124772-142902 GCA_013398915.1 Dromas ardeola | reverse complement strand
TTTTTTTTTAGAGGTGTGATATTTAAAAACAACAAAAAAACCAACCAAGCAACAACCTCTGTTAGAGAGATTTATTCTTCAGTAGTTTTCCTAATGAGTGACTAACTGTTCAGAATTTGCTTTTGTTATCTAAAGTAGAAATTAAACCAAACCTTGTTTAGATAGATTTGGCCCTCTGGGAATCAGTGTAATCGCTGCAACAATTTGCACTGTGAAGGTAGTGAAGCTGGTTCAGACAGCAGTGTCAATGAAATAAAAAATTTTGCTCAGTGAATAATCAACAGAAGCTCCAATGATGATATTGTTACCCAAGCATGCTGTTCACAATACCTTTCCCACTCCCACCCCCCATTCCTCTTGTGAGAAGATGTTTGGGGCGTGTGTTCTTAGAAGTCCAATTAATGTTTTAATCTTTTGAAACAGACATTGTATTTAAAATAGCCATGTATTTCTTAATTTCTTCCTCAACCCTACATGAAGTTAGGCAAGTGTTTTCTATATCAGCTATCAAGACATTAGAATTTAAATGTAGTGTTCTTACAAACTTAAAATCAACTGGGGTATCACTTTATAAGGCCTTAAATTGTGTATTTGTGAAAGTTACTCTAACAATTTATTTCAGTTTTTCTAAACTGGTACTATGTTGGGTTTGTAACCCAGTAAATTTTCTGTGTTTATTAGCCTACAAATTCAAGGCATTAGCAAATGCCAATTATATCAAATAAAAACAAATGAACAACAAAACCAAACTTGTTACCACACAGATCATAGAGATATGACTGATTAGGATCTCTGAAAGTCGTCCAGCCAGTATGCTTGCCCTACTGATAACGCTCTCGGCATACCTGGACTCTTTATCTAAAGAGAGGGTTATACTTTGTTTTTCTCTGCATGTATTGACTAGTAGTAGTTCAAGTATGCACAGGAAAAACAGCAATCATGTTTTGTTAGTAAGGTGCTAGGAAAATGTCAGCTGGTTAGAATTAGAAATTAGTTATAGGAGGGTGGGTGGGAGGGAGGGTTGATTAGAATAGGTGAGGTTTTTTGTAATACTCTACATGAAACAATTTGTATTGAACTATCATGTGCTTCTTTCATTACTAGTGATTTAGACTGTACTGGTGCTGCACACCAAAAATATTGCAAAGATTTTGTAAATCTTACAAACCTTAACATTTTTGTGTCCTTTTTAAATAGTTTCTTGTCATGGTCAGAAATACAGCCTATATTGCCCAAAATGTTTTGGGGTTGGTTTGTTTGTTTTTTTTCTTTAGGCTGAAATAAATAGGTATAAACTGGATTGAACTGTCCATAATACTTAGGGGGTTTGGCCCCTTTAAAATACTTGTTTCATTGGTGGCAGGGTAAGTGACAGTGCTGCAAATAGGCTAGAGGGTAGGTATCAAAAATCCTGTTTCTGGCTGTTTTACTGATCCCTTCTAGAACTTGAGACAAGCAGGTTAACTGTGCCTCCATCTCTTCTTCCAGAAGATCGGACTAATGCTTACTTCCCGAGGGTGTTTAGAGGCCTAGTTATCATTTGAGATCTTCAGGTGAAAGAGACTAGATAAAAGTAATAAAGTTTGCTCTGTTTAAAACAGGAATATAACTTTGGGGGCTGCTCAAAGAAGAATATACTTTGTGACCTCTGAAGTTTTTCATCTAAGAATGAGTTTTGTAATCGCATTTCTCAGGCTTAACTTCAAGCATGTGAAAATTAACAAAGTCAGTGGAACTGCACGCACACAGTTGAGAATGTTTCAAAGTGTTTGCGGTTCGGGGCCTGTGATACTTGCAAGTGAAATGCTTTTTATGGTTTGAGATTTTTACAAAATCAATGGTGTTCAAATGTAGCACCTTTTAAACATTTGTCTTTATTCCAACTTAATACGATAACACATCTCCATTAAATATATCCCTTTCATTCTATAAATAAACATTGCCTGGCAGTAAAAGTATTGGTGTAACATTTTTTTAAAAAGGAAGTCATGCTTCTTATCATGTTGTATGTGACTTAAATGACTGTTTCATATTAAAACTAATCTTCCTTATGTACTGCTTAAATATACCTGTTTTGGGATATCAGTTCAGTACTTTTTATACAATCTTGAATGTGTTCCACATTGGTGACATGTATTTTTGCAACAACCTTTATGTTTCGATTTTAAATTAGAGCATGTCTGAAGTAATACATGCATTAGTGCTGTGGTGTGTGGCAAAGTTAATGTATGTAATTCAAATTGGAAAAAAGTTTCCAGACTTTGTCCAACATTAACCCTGTGGCCAGGGATTAAATTACTATGTAATACAAATTATTTCATATCACGATGTGTTTTAAGCTACTCTATGAAGTATGTGAAACATTATTGTTTATGGATTGGTAGCTGGCGTGGTATCTTGCATAGAATAAGGTATGATAGATGGTAGCAATTCATGGTAATTACAACTGATTACCTTTCAGAACACGCAGCACTTACGTGCATTGTCATCTTGTTGCCATAACTATTAGTATGAATTTCTTTATATTACCCACTGACAAATGGGTGAACATTTGGTGATAAGCTCATGAGTGTGAAAACTCTGTTCTAACACTCTTTACCTGGTTTGCAAAACATGTAATTTTTTTATCTGTTGGATGTGATTGGATATATGCAGGCGGATGTAGAACTGGATGTATTTTAAAGTTATTCCGCAATTACTGAGTTTTGTCTGAAGCTTTCTATATTAGAATAGACTCTTCCTTAAAATTGGAAAATTAAGTGTACTTAGCAGAACTCTTAAGGCAATATAACTATTCTACATACATCTTCAGTTATGCACATTCACTTCTTTGTATGGAACTCCTCAGATTCTTGTTGGCTTATGCTTTATATGGAAATAAAGGGTCCCTTTAGTGCCCTAGTGTTGTGTGTCATCAGTTCTGAGGTAATTAATTCTGAATGGTGTTCAGCCCCTTAGAGGTGCTGCCTATAGCTTGAACTATTCAATGTTGCCCTTAGTTTCCTAGTTCAGAAATGGCTTGTCCCAACACCATAGCAAATACTTATTTTTGTATTGTTTGCCATACGTGATTGAATTTTCTTTTCGAGTTCAAACAAATGGCCTGTCTCAAAATAATTTTTGGTACAACCCCACCTTTTTACTCGGAGGTTTGTGCACTCTAATTCAGGAATCGCTGTACTGGAGACAGTTTGGAATTGGAGTCAGGAGAGGTGTTGTGTCTATTCCTAGACACTCACCTCATCTCCTAAAGGATGGTCTAAATCTGAACTTCCATATAACTTAAGGAGGGCAAGCTCTTAATATATTTCTTCTTTTTGTTGCTTTTCTTGTTTGTTTGTTTTTTGTTTTTTTTTTTTCTGAAATGTTAAATAATACGGAGTTGTTGAGGGATTTTTACTTAAAAGACAGTATGTCCTCCAAGCTTTTGTATATGGCCTTTAGAGCAGACACTGTGTTCTTTAGGGCCTTCTGACTTGGAATTTTTTGGTCCATGTTGTCCTTTTCAGTGTTAAAGGTGAGTTGAAAAAGGCAAGTTACCAATCTACTGCCATCCAAACAATGCAAAATATAAAATGATTAAGATTATTGGCATTTAATTTTTTTGTTAATAATGATGTGATATTTTACCTTTTAGAAGAACATCTATCAGAATCTGATTCAAGCGTCCTTGGAAAATGTACATGGTAGATTTTGTCCGGCACTGTATGTAACTGTTGCTTTCTGGTGTCTGGTTTCAGTTTCTTTTAAAATAAAGATAATTTTTGCGGGGAAGTTGCCTGTTGATTTTATGAAGAGGATGTAATGCCTAGATTAACTCTTCTGATGTTTTGCCTGTGAGAATGCATTTGCATTAGTCATAATCCTGCAAGAAACAGTACGAGGTCATACTGATCAGAAAAGACAGCTCCTGCCTCTCTTGGAGAGGTCCGCTGTTCTGTAAAGGCATTAATCTGAAGTAACTGCAAAGCAGATTAGAAGAGGTCTTGCACCATAAATCAAATTTCTTTCTTACAGGATGGGAGGGAAGGCTCAGGCACCACTTGGCTTAAGAGATTTTTTTCAAACTTTCTGCACTTGAGAAGAGATTATGCAAAGAATTATTTACTCTAATTTATAAAATTGTTTCTAAGATATTCCTGTTTGTTGAAATGCCAGAACTAACACATACCAAATCAGTACCTTACTAGTAATTTTTAAAAGCAACTGATATGGGTGGTCCCAAGCCACACATGCAAAACAGTTCGTTGGAGTAAATAGCATCTCATAAAATGTTCCTGCTGTTCTTGAAAAATATGGAGGGATGAAAGCAATTAGAAAGGATTGGAGAAAAAAAAGTTATTTATTAAATTAAAGATAAGAAAATGTAAACTATTTAAAGGAATTTTTTCCCCCCATATATTAAAGCCTCTGAAGCCATTAGAAGTGAAATAACCCCTCGAAGAGATGTATGTATGTATGGGCAGCTGGAAGGTCCAGAGTATTAGTAATATTTTTAAGATTTGACTGGAATGTAATCCTTCATGGCACAGGAGGTGGGAATTTAAAAGTTTTCCAGGGAAAATTTTATCTCTTCTCACTACAAAGTGTCTTGCACTTTTGACTGGAAAGTTAGTGCCGACAGAAGAAAGATCCTGGATGGACCTCTCTTTTGGTTTATTTTGCAGAAGTGTCACAGTGAGAGCTCAGTTATTTGTCCAAGTAAGCTAGCAATGCAGAATGTGTATGACAGAGGTGGTGTTTCTGCAGATACACATCAATACCAGATTTTTAAGGTTGATCCAAGACCTTGCTCAGTCCCTTTTGTGTCTTTCAGCAGCTAAATCTGCTACTTTGACTTAGAAATGCGTTAGTGACGTTCAATGTGTCTTCTACAAGTGAAATACATAGCTTTGCATTGGAGATCTAGCTTTTAAGTAAATTGACTTTTTTGTTCATGTATTGGGGCTATTCTGTGTAACTTGAGAACACCAAATACAGGTAACTATAACTATGTCCTGTCTTGTAAAGTGTATACATGGTATGTTCTTTCTAGCAGGAATAAATAATAAGCTGCTTCGTTTCAGTATATTCTCTGTGATTAAACTAAAAATGACACCTGGATGGCCAAGGCAGAAGACCAGCACTCAACAGATCTAAGACTTTTATTGTCCATGAATGAACGCTGCAAAACTGAAGGATGCATTCTGGATGACTACAGCCACATTCTGGACTGGTAGGGGATTTTGAGTTACTATTACATTATAATCATTCCAGCCAGTGCTGCTGTTGGAACACCCTGATTTAAAACAAAACAAAACAAAACACTGTCCCCTCCAACCCCCAACTCTTCCATTACTTCATCTAGGAAGCAGGCAAATAGGATTTTGACTCCTGTGTGCAGTTTTGGCCTCTCCATTTTCAATGTAGTAGAACTGGGAAAGCTTCAGAGTCAGCAAGGAAGATAAAAGTTATATAAAAGTAAAGTAAGCAAGCTAAGAGTGTTTCTAGGTAAAAAGAGCATCTCTCAGAGTGGAGAAAGCTCTATAAAAAACTGAATGGCACAGAAGGGACGTTTAGAACTTCCTTGTTTCATCCTTGTCTGCACTCGCCTGAAGTTTGTCTTGCAATACAGACAACTAAGAGAGATTAAATAAAGGTAACAAAAGACAGGTTTAAAGCAAACGGGAGGAGTTTTGTTTTCACAGGAAGAATCTTTCCTCAGCTTTTATTTACTTACTTATTTTCTCTTGCAGTTTCTTAGACTGATAGCAGTCTGTTTATGGATACCTCATGGGAAAGTCTGGGTTCAGAACTGTAAATCACAGAAGTCTCATCTTCTGCAGCTGACAGCAAGACTCCTTATACCATGGTGCAGATCCTACCGTAAGTCTGAAAATATGTATTGTGCAAGGTTAAAAAGAAAAAAACAAACCAAAAAAAAACAAACCAAAAAAAGTCACCTGTTTCAAAAATACCTAAAGCATTTTGAGTTTCATCTAAATCTCTTTCCTCATGTACTTTTGAATGCTCTTGGAATAAGGGATGTAATTCAGTTCTCAGATTCCTGTCCATGCAAGCATTCATCCAGATGATACTGATGTGGGTGAGTAAGGGTGGAGAATAACCCAGAAATCGTATCAATTATGATGCATTTCTTGCTATGAAAAAGTTTTAAACCTCTGTGATATCTACTTACATATATACATACTACTTACTAGTACCCACTACCATTTGAACATTACTTTAGAATATAGATAATAGAACATAACAATCAAATCTTCATTGATACACATCAGAAATCTTAGCTCAGTTTTCCTTGGTCATATTTTAAAGGAAAGATAACGTAGGAAAACCAGACTCTGTGGTTCTAGATTTTTTTCCAAATAGTTCTAAGCAATTGTTTTTCTTTTGAGGGACTCGGGCATAACGAGATGTGTTTGGCTCGGCTCTCAAGCACCCCAGCTGCCGCTGCTTTTCATACAGTAGCCATCGCTTCGGCAGGTAGAGAGTTACTGCGGGTTTGAGGGAGGCGGAGCCGCAATGTGCACGTCGCCACCCGGTTCTCGGCGGCGCAATCCTGTGAGGCAACCGGTGCTTCAGAGGACATGGGGAAGCTTCACTGTATTGCTAAATCAGCCCTCAGCTTTTAATAGTTTTTACCAAACGTTCTCAGGCAGCAGTTTGTCTCTTTATGGAAACGGATTCGGATAATGAGAGCCGCCTTCCCCCCCGCTGTGCTGAGGTGTCACGGACAAAAAACACCTCCCGGCCGCTTGCCAGCACTTCCGGGTCCTTCCCCCTGCCCCGGAAGTTCTCTTGGAGAGCACCGGAAGTTTTGCCCCTAGCAACGGCGGCGCGCCCGTAGCGACAGGCGGCGCCATGCCGGTGTGGCTGCGGGAGGACCGCTGGCGGCAGACCGCCTCCGCCGTCTACCTCTCGCTGCCCGTGCGCGGCCTTCGGGTCACCCCCGCCAACATCTTCTGCACCGACCGGTACCTGAAGGTGGGCCGGCCGTGCTTCTCTCAGGGGGCTGCTGTCCTGCCGTGTCGCTGCCTTGGGACGCGTTGCGCCCGTGGGCTGTGGCTTGGCCTTGCTTCATAGCTCTGTTAAAAAGCGCAGGCTTAATACACTATGGCAGCAGTGCTGTCAAGTTTATAATCTTTTATAATATTTAATCTGTAACCTCCTTTTGTATGCTGCAGGCTGGTAAATACCTATCCCACCAGAGAGAAGAGTCTTAGCAGTGTTCGTTCTTCTTCATTTTATTGTCTTGCTAACTCAATAGGTGCCAGCTGCTGTTTCTCTCGTAAATGTCCTGAATTATACGCAGCTGCTTATATTATGACTAATAATTATAAATTTGATGTCCACGGCTTCTGTTGCTGTGCTGAAGAACCAACTTTTTCAATTTCTTTTATCTGGTCTGATAACATATAGAACCTCCATTCTGCATATTAAGCAAATTAGTTTTGTCAATAGCATGTGTTTCTTGAAGTTTACTGTATGCTGGTACTAAGTATTTTGAAAATGTGAGGTTTAATTAAAAATTGTAAATATTAGTACACGTTAATTATATTTTTATAGGTAAGCATCCCACCCTTTTTATTTGAAGCCATTTTATACGCTCCTATTGATGACACAAATAGCACAGCAAAGATTGGAAATGGAATCATTTTCTTCACTTTGTATAAAAAAGAGGCAGCCATGTGGGATTCCTTAACTCTAGCAAATGGTAAGTTCTCTACTGTGAAAAGCAGGTTGCGTGTAAGAAACCCAAACTGTGCCAAACTTTACAGACTATAATAAGCAATGCGAAACTTCTGCTGCTAGATATCTGATGAGTTTAACCTTGTTGTTCATTGTTAAAAACAGAAAGTATATGAAAACAGGCAAAGAACGTCTACTGGCTCTAGTGTACGTAACACAAAACAATGTTTCTTGTAAAAATTACGTTTTGTGTGTTAGCAAATCTTAATTTTTTCTTTTTTTAGACATGGGCTTGATAGAGAGTACTTTCTGAAATTTGAACCATGTTGCATTTTCCCAGACAAAGTAGCAAAAGGAATCCTGTTTTTATGAACGCAGCACATAACAGTAGAACTTCATGCCTAAATTACTAAAATGTTGTTGTTTGTTTTTCAAGCTAACAAGGAGAAACTGCAGTATCTAAGAGAGAATGCTGTTCTAAAAGCCCATGAAAAGGCAAAAGAGGAGACAGAGGCAAAAAAAGTTACAAAACAGGAACACAAAAAATATGCTTTGGAAGCCACAATGAAGGTAAGCTTAGAAGGAACTCTGCAAGACATATACATGTAAACAATTACCAACTAGTCTGGCAGCTGCTTGGTTAGATATACCTTAAAAAATATGAAAAGTACTAATTTTTATTACAGTGGTGAACTTTGTTATTTCTTTGTAGTTAAAACATATCTATTACCAAATATGAAAATGATACAGAAAAAAAAATTTAGAAGTTGCTGTTTTCTGCTAGTAATACTAAAATAATAAAAATAATTGGTGAGGGCCAATAATTGGCTCATAGTTTTGTCAGTTGAAAGAAGACTACAATAACGTGACAAAACCATAATCTCATGGCCTTTGCTTCATAGTCATTTGGCACTGTCAAAAAGACTGATTTTTAGAAAAATCGTTTTTGTTCATTGTTATATTTTATATCAGACTTGCTGTTCATTGCTTTTTGTGTGTATGTACCTTTGTCATTCTGCATTTTATCTGTATTTTGAGAGAAATTATTTTCTTCAAAATTTTTATGTATATAAAAGTCTGGTAACTTCATTTATGTTTAAAAGGATTTTTAAAAGTATACAATAAAATTTTAAGATTGCATATGTGATTTGGACCAAAATGAACTGCAGTTAGTGACTCTCTTAGTAGCAACGTTGTATCCATTCTGCCTATGCAATAATCTGAAAGAGGAGAAGTAAGAAATCGTGTATTAAAATTAAGCCATATATTTTACATTTATATATATTCCAGAGATCTGCATTGGAATATGGGTAGGATATTCATTGTTTACAAGTAAAACTTATTTCTGAATGTTTCTGGATCATACTGTAGTAGTGGTAGTAAAACAGTGAAAGGATATGACTTTTAAAAGCTAACCAGTAATCTTTACACTCTCGATCATTTTTAAGCATCTTTCATAACTCTGCTTGTACAATCACATCAATGATGACACTGTGCTTGGGATATGAAACTGGGAAAATAATGGTAACTTAGTCATCTTAGTATTATCAGATGTTACATATCATAGGTTTATCATTCAAACAGCTAGAAGAAGAAGAAAGAAAAAGAATTGAAGATCTGAAAGAAAAGGAGCGGCAGAAGGTCACTAAGGAGTTGGAGTTATGGAAAAAACAGCAAGAAGATGCTGAGAAACAAAAGAGGGTACAAAAAGAAGGGGAACTACTTCAAGAAGTACAGCAATTAAAGGAGAAGAAGAAAGAAAAAATGGATAAAACTAGGATTCCTAATGAAGGAACTTCTAAGACCAGAATCAAAGCTACTAAAGGTTGTATTACTGGAGTGTATTTTATTATTCTTTAAAGCGTGGGTATAACTTCATTCCTAGATATTTCTGTTCATCATTTATCTTTGTCTCCACCATACTGAACTTATTCTTTTAGCTTGCAGTTATTTTAGAGTCTTTATTTTCAGGCAATTTATTCAGCCTAAAGCATGTGAATTCTTAGCTCTTGTTTAAGTCATTGGAAATACAAGGACAGATTTTGTTCTAAGCTTCAGAAGTAAAACAGCAAGCCTTTCTGACAGTGTAATGCAGACTTTGAGAGTGGAGTTCATGTTTCCCTAGGTTACCTAACTGCTGGTTTTTGTAGAAACATGCAATCTCCTTTCACGCTCTCGATCCCATGTCTTGGCCCCACAGAGCCAATTCAGGGAACTAAACCAACAGAAAATATTTCATTTTTGGTTCACTTGTTTATTTTGGTAAGTTTAGTTTTAGCTCTTGCAGTTGCCCTGTCAGAGAATCATAGAAGTGACGAAGATAGTGATGTAAGAGAAGTTTAAGTTCATTTCTGACAGATAATGTAGCCAGTAAATGGATGGATGATACAGCCAGAACAAGCGTTTTTTTTTTAAACCTTCCCTTCAAAAGAACAAGTCTAAACATATTAGAGGTTTAGTTCTAATGTGCATAATTTCTAAATTAGGTGTTCTTTGGACTTTGGTAGAAAAACGGAAAAATCCCTTTTGCTTCATTTTTCATTTCCAGTACTCCAATTCTCTTCATAGGTTGTGGTTCCTATAGTATGTTTTCAGAAAATCTAAAAGAAGAACAGTTACCAGCTCCTCGATCTGCTGCTACAATTAAAATCAACTTTACATCACGAGTTTTTCCTACAGCTCTACGAGAATCTCGCGTCGCAGAAGAGGAGGAGGTAAGGACTGTGCTCTGGTTGCGTCTGCTGTCTTACAAGGTGGTCAGTTATTCACTGTTTATTCAGTAAGTTGACAAAAATGTAACCTGTGCCAAGAAATGCTACCTGTGCAATATCCTTATATTCTAAGGAAGAGAGTCTTATTTAAATTAAGATTTAAAGAAACACTTTTAGATAAAAATTGTTTTCACCAAGCATGTGATTATGCAGATTAATAAATAGCATGTACCTTTTTGGTGGTGGTGGGAAGCAGCAATATTAATTAAATTCCTTGAAGTACAAAATTTGAAATGTCTTTACTCTTATATTTGAGATTCTTTTAAGTTCTGCCTTCTTAAAAAGAAGCTCACAGTTATCTTGTTTGAACTCTGTTGAATGAGCACAAAGAGTCATTTTGGAAGTTCCAAAACACACACACACAAACAAAAATGTATTAGTGATGCAGTAACCTTATTTCTCACATAGTAATAAAATATTTGGGGAAACTTGGAAGTTTTTCATATCTGACATTATTAAATATTTCTCCCTGTCAAAAATATGTGACAAACAGAATTCTTTCGATAGCACTGAGTGAAGAGATGAAAACAAAATCCTTCTTTTGGATTTGAATTTTCCTTCGGAAATAATCCTTGCATGTTGTATGTTTACAGTGGCTACGTAAACAAGCAGAAGCTCGAAGAACAGTAAGTGCTGATTTGTCTGAGCTGGAAGATTTAAAAGAAGAGGAGAAGAATCCAGATTGGTTAAAGGACAAAGGAAAGTAAGTTAGATTCCATTTGAAGATGTATTTAAAATGAAATATTAGTTATATAGTGTGTGTCTATTTTAGTTTTGATATTTTCTATTTATCCTAGACACAGATGGATTTCCTTTCATTTGTACTTTTTCTTCAGAGGTTAAACATCTGTCTAAAACAAATTTTAGGAATTTGATAAAAGTATTGATAAGTTTCTATAGCTGTGCTGTACAGAAAGGTTTGATGAGGGGATTGTAATCAGATACATAGTTTTCAAAATTAGTCCTGTGTCTGCATAGATATGTCCACATCTTACTGTTCTTCATTGTTCTTAAGCAGTGACTATTTTTGTTAAGTTGCGTGTCTATATGCTTTATTGTCAGCATCAAGTTTGACTGAGCTTCAGCTATGTTGTTCTCAGTGTAGGCTATAAAAGGCCATTTCCAAGGAAAAGTCACTAATACTTCAAATTTTTTAAAAATGAATTGTTAATAATAAGTAGTTAGTTAGTTTGTGATGTATCACCTTGTTTAAAGTGCATGTATCACTTTTTTTTTCATACTTAGCAAAATGTTTGCAACGGGAAACTATCTTGCAGCTGTAAATGCATATAACCTCGCAGTGCGGCTAAACAATAAGCTTCCACTACTGTATCTGAATCGTGCTGCTTGCCACCTTAAACTGAGAAATTTACATAAAGCTATTGAAGATTCCTCTAAGGTATAAATACGTAGGTTCTCAAACTGTCATCTAATATCTGATTGTGATTTATTACTGTGATGCTTCTGTTCCATGCAGAGCTGTAAATACTTATTCGTGCGATTCAAAATTTTTAAATTCAAAATTAATACAATGAAGCCATGGTGAAACATTAAAACTTGATAGTGATTGATCAGTGAAATTTCAGAAATTTGAAACAAAACAACCACCAAAAAACGTCCAAACCATGCTTCTACACATTGAGGCCAAATGGGCCGTATGTTGACTCTGGACATGTTTCTTTACAGGTAAAATAGTGTAGCAATATATACACTCGGAAAAAAAGACAACTTTGAGCAGGAAGAAAAATATGCACCAACACCTTTTATATTATGTTGTGGTGTTCTTCATTTGGTGGGAAGAAAAAAAAAAAAAGGGGGGGTTGATGAGGAAAATATTTTAAAAAAAAAAAAAAAAAGGCAACAGACCAGACATTTTTAAAGAAGGGCTGTATCAACTCAATGTTTTAGCAGCCATTATTTGTGCCATGAGAGAGGGGTGATCTCAAAAGGCACGTGAATAATTTGTAGAAAGTTGTCCCAGAATTATTATTTTTTTAACTAATGAGTACTTGAGGCTTGAAACTTGTTTTTTTTGGTACCTGCTGCTACAACACGTGCTTTTTTAGGGCTGCTTTTTTTTTTTTTTTTTGGTAGCATGGTATGTAATATCATGTATGAAAATAGAATACATTATGTGACTGTCATAAACATTTAACACAGTATTTGTCAGTTTTTAGCCATGGCAATGAAACTGCATTTAGCAAACTCTGGGGTGACAGATACAAATCTTAATGGCTAGAATCACAATCCTTATAGTTAAATTTGAATTGTTATTTTCTATTTCTATTTGAATTGTTATAATGTTACTGTATAATAATAGTAATTAGGTGAGAGAAGTGTGTGTAAATGAGAAAAACACCAAAATGATGGAAAATCTACCTCTAAATATTTTGGGTGTTTTCATTTGTAAAGGCACTAGAACTGCTGACACCACCAGTTCCTGATAATGAGAGTGCTCGAGTAAAAGCGTATGTGAGACGTGGAACAGCGTTTTGTCAGCTGGAATTATATACTGAAGGTGAGACCTTGATTTTGCGAAAACATGCACATGGATTTATAGTGACATGGAAGTAATTCTGTTCAGATCAATGAGATGGCTCACACCTTTATTTTTTTCAGGGGAGATGTTAAAGGAGGCCAATACAATCTATGTCTCTGTTATGAACCTTTATACCACATTCCTTAATTATTATTATTTTTTTTAATTACTGGTTAATTGCAATTCCACTTGAAAAATCTGGACAAGTTTTAAGAAAATTGATTGTACTCCTAATTTAAGGAGTAGAAATTAGTTTTTCCACTGAGGAAAAGGCTTTTATGAGTTGTGCGTCCTCTGTTTGATCTGTTGGGTAGTTGGTCTTTCTGTGCGTAACGGCCAGCTAGTGCCCATAGCAGCATGGTGGCCATGGAAGGTATTAGTGAGGAACGAATGAGAGGTCAGAGATGAGGTATTTGCATTGGGAAGCATTCAAATGTAGGATGCAAACTGATATGAAACTAGGTTGCAATAGTTTTGCTGTTCATGAAGCAATGTTTTATTGGTTTTGAGACTATATTTGCAGTATTTCCAATTATAGAACAAATTAACTTAAAATAACCTGAAATATTTCTAAAATATTTGCTCGTGAAGTGCTTAGTACCATATCTTTGTAAAGTGATGTATGAAACCTGTATTGGTGAGCAAAATGTTTCATCAAGTATGTGTGATATGTGTGAAAATACCTGAATTAAATATCTCTACTGAGTTCTCTAAGAGCATCAGTTTAGGTTTGTAAGGCAAATTTACAAGTGAAAGTTGATAATAGAAAGTGAGGAATATTGAAAATGTCAGTGTTGAAATACTCAGCTTTTCCCATTGGTTACCGTTTTCTGCCTATGACTCGCTTTGTCGTTCCCTTACAGCTTCATTTGCACTTGGAAACCATATAAAAAAGATAATTAAACAAGATTTTATTTTACTTTCTGTACTCATGGTTTGCTTTTTTCTCCCCAAGCTCTAGCATTCACAGTTCATGTCTTTTTTTCATGTTTTCACACACTTTCATTCCGTCATTCAATTTTTCTCTCTTCTGAAGAACACTTTTGAACGCGCATGTGTGCATATATATATGTGTGTGTGTGTGTGAATGAAGAGGCCCTGTTTTCATATTTCGGTACCTGAAAATGTTTATGTAGTAGAGTGTTTCTACTGAAATGTTTTGGGAAATAATAGAGACAAAATATGAATTTATTCACTGACACAAGTTAAACCTAATGTAATTCTGATTCTGTCTTGCTCAGTAGCAAAATTCAAGATCAATACTTCATGCATATGATTAGGGAACCATTATTGCCAGGTAGTTGCTAAAGAGGATGCTCTTCGATTATTGATTGACATTCTTATCGATGTATCTATATTAGGTCTCCAGGATTATGAAGCAGCTCTCAAGATTGATCCTAAAAATAAAAACATAGAAAAAGATGCTGAGCAGATTCGACACCTAATTCAAGGAACAATGCAAGTTTCTTAATTAAAAAAAAAAAAAAAAAGGATCTTTTTGACAGGGGTGCCTTTTGAGGGCATCAGAAGGAATCTTAGTTATCTTCAATATGTTGTTAACTAGACATTTTTCTGTTTCACTCAGAACACCTACGGAATTTGTAAAAGGTTGTATATATGAATTACTATTTTTGGAAATTATAGTATTATAACAAATAAGATTAGATATATTTTATATCATTTTGATACAAAGTTGTCATGGTTTTGCTTTCTGTGAAATATTGGTGGGCCGAATATTAGAACATGTTTTTGGTACTTGATTTAAAGTTACTCATAACTAAATGAAGTATCTGTCTGGAAATACCTACTGAATCTAGACAAAGGGTTTTCAAACAACTTTGGTAGCTCCATATAGTCAACACCTGTTAACTTCTTATCTTTCTGTTCTCCATGAAAGCTGAAACAGATATGTGTGATATGGTTATGGTTATATGCTTTCCTCTTTTCTTATTCATAGTGTTTGGCACATCTGAAACTAAGGTAGTGAATTTAGATTAGATTCAGGCATCTAATTTGGAAAACCTCCACCTGGAAGCATAGAGGTAGATTTTATGTAGCGCAGAACATTCTTTTTAACATTAAGTAATGTACATTGAATATTTTCAGACTATTTTGAAATGTTTGTTTGGGCTGACTAAACAAGGTAATTGGAAAAAATATAACCCTGTAGCACTGTAGTGTAATGTAGTGGTAAATTAATCTTGTGATAAATTGTCCTATCAATGAATAAGACTTACTTCTTCATCCTACTAGAATTAGTAATCTTACAATGTAGCTGTAAAGCATATTCTAAATCAAAACCATTGTTATTTATATGAGCATATATATTTTTCTTGAGCAAGTATTTTAATTTGTACTCTGTTGACATTGGCCAGTATCTCAGGAGTACTGGTGTGATTAAAGGTTTGCAAAAAGGGGACCATTCTGGTGAGGCTACAAGTGGCGTAAAATGACATGAAGTATGACACTGTGCTTTGAAGTCCTGCACCTGTTGTTTTGGATAGAGAAAGACTGTAATATAGAATTGTATTGTTTATATATAAATGTTAGCACTTGTATTACTGTGACAACCTGAAACACTGGACTTGAAGTGGTTCTGTTTTGTTAGGCATTCTGTGCAAATTGTGACCATTTCAACGACACTCCCTTCAGTAGCAGTTTTAGCAGACTTCTGAATTTTCCACATCAGCCTGTTTCCTGAGTACCATTTATGACTGATTTCTGTCTTTAGAAGAAAATATTTATTATGCAGTTATATGTTATTCTTTGTAAATTTTATACTTTTGTAACAGGGAGAAAGTGGCAGGTGTTGATTCCAGTTGCGTTACTTAGAGCCTTGAGAGGAGTGCTGAGGTGAGTCAGAAATGTCTGGGGTAGCTGCCGTTCCTTCTTTCCTGCAGATACCTACTGCATTGCAATGGAAGGGGGTGAGAATACTTTATTTATAGCAGCTGGAAGGAGGGCAGTGCAGGAGCTTTAGTGCCTTAGTTGAGTGTAATAGTATACTTGCCAAAATGTGGCTATTTGCTGAGGGGAAGTGGGGGCTAAGGAGGAGAGACAGTGGCAATGAGAAAAAGAAAATGCAAAGAAGCAGATGCTGGTTCAAAGTTCCTCATTTTCTGTTTTGCTTCCAGACCCTATTAGAAAAATCTGCATACATCTGTATAGGCTGTTTGTATTGTAGTGATTTGTTACAGCTACTCAAGGCTATTTTTGATGTAGACATGCACCTTTTACTACTGCTATGAAATAGAAACAGTGCCCTCTTTAAAGGTTAGGGAAGCAAATGTGTGTACATCATATCAAAGTCATGCATTGAGTTGGTATTAGTGTCCTAAGATATAGGAATGTGGAGAATGACTTTAAGTTTTAAAACCAGAAAATACTTCAATTAAAACAAATAAACCTTCAGGTCAATGTCTCTTGCACTTAACTCTTTCTATAAAATTGGAGTTCCACGTTTATGATACCAGTTTCAAAAGTTTTATTTTTGTGGGTTTAGGTATGGTTGAGAGAAGTGTATCATTAAATGGGCTTCATCTTTTTTGATACATCTTATTCAACCCAGCAAAACCAAAACAAAACCGATATTGACAGTTACTCCCAGAATGACTGAAATAACAGATCCGTTTTCTTAAAGCTAGTCTAAATCTATGACATAAAGATGGAGATGCATTTTTACACAGTATGCTGTAAATTGGGGTAGTCATATACCCTACTTCTGTCGATGGCAGTGTTTAAATAACTACCTTGAAATGACCCACAAGTGAGTAAGTGTTTTGAATATGTTTGATCCATTGGGTGATAAGTACGAGGTACCATCTGTGAGTTAGGTGGAATAGCACCATATTCACTTGAAGTTGTTTTAAACAGTAAAACCTGAGGCTTTGTCAGAGAACCATTGGTTCTGAGTGTTTTTGGGTCCAGCATACAGGAAAACACCGGATTGCCAGGATTCGCGCAGAGAGGCAGAAGAGGAGGAGGTTGGTTTTGCTCCATGGTCGGACTTGATGGCAGTTTCTTGGCAGAAGTCATCTTCTTTCCCTGCTGAGGAGACAGATTTTACTTCATCCTTTCAAATAACAGGGCAAAGCATTTCACATTTGTTAAATGTTTGTGGTCAGGGCAAATGTTGCTCAAGACATGTATTGAAATAGATGCATGGTGGAGAGTGAGGAACTTAACACTGCTGACTTTTGACCTTATTTAGTAAACTGTGGACAGTGATAAATGGACTTGTGTTGACTATGAACTATAGTAAAAATTGGAATTTGCATCAATTTCCGCATTAGCAATAATCTTGAGCATAGAAAACACCTTAAAATGTGTGGCAGAAATAATTAGTATGGATAATAAAAATATGAATAAGAGTAAGAATATAGTGAGGCTTTGTGGGTGCTTTGTTTCGGTTTTGACGTTTCCTTTTCTAATATACAGAAATATAAACCTCCCAATGACTCTACTTCCTCGCACATGTTCACATGCGTGCATTTTTATTTTTTTTTTCCTCTGTGGGGAGTGAATTAAGATGACGGATACTTGGTAGTACATTCATGCAAAGTGCTCTAACGCGGTATTGACGAGCGTGGGGTAAAATGGCACTGAATCAGGTACCTCCCTTAGTTTTGCCGAGCCAGCCACTCAAGCCCTGCTATTCAGAGGTGCAATGAAATCTTTTTTCTCTATTTCTCAAATCACTTGAAAGATGAAGGAAGTACTGAAGTTGCTAGCTTAGCTAAAACTCAAGTAAGAAATTCTGACCTGTTCTTTGCTGTGTTCATCAACGAGGCCTGCTGTCGTCTCCCCGTGTGTTTTTTGGGTTTTTTTGCACCGGTACCGCAGCCCTGCTGGGCCGAGACCGCTGGGCCTTGGGCCCTGCTCGGCGCGGCCCGTTGATAGGCGGTGGGAGCTGCCTTACCCCGGTCGCGGGCGGCCCTCGGACGGACAGCTGCTACTGGAGCAGTTGCAAGGCTCCACTGCTGGGAAACTTTCCCAATTAGTTAATTACCCTTCCTCTACTCGAAGGATCAAGTCTTCCTAGCCCACAGGCAGGCCCGGCCCGGCGCTCGGCGGCGCGGCGTTGCCATGGCAGCGGGGGCCCGGCGGGGCGGGGCGGGCCGCTCGCCGCGGT
>VYZM01012170.1:107582-124377 GCA_013398915.1 Dromas ardeola | reverse complement strand
CTCCGCGGGCCGCGGTCCCCGCCGGGCCGGGCCGGGCCGGCCCCGGGCGCTGGCCTTTGCCAACTTCCTCCTCTTTCATCATCTGCCTCTGTCTCCCCGGCTGATGCAAGGTGTTCTCTTTTATAAATGGTATTATTGTGGCTGTGGCTGTAGCGCCCGGCCCGTGCTCTGCTGCAGGTGCGACCGTGAGGGCAGCAGCGGGGGCTGGGCGGGCAGCGCCCGGGCCCGGGGCGGGCTGGCGTCTGGAAGCTGCGCTGGCCTGGCTGGAAGTCATGGCAGGGAAATAGTCTTTATGGGTTGCTAAGTATATTCACCAAGAAGAATGCTACTTCGGGGAAGAAATTACACCACTGTGTAGAAATAATAAACTTGCACAAAACCCCTGAGGTATGATACTGCTGCAACGTGTTTTTATTTCTGCTGTGCAGCAAAGAAGCCTCTGTAGAACAGAACTGTGAGTTTTTGCTTGGGATGACGGCACAGCAAACGCTAAAGAATGCCAGTTTCTGTCAGTGCCTTATTATTCCTCTTTTTGTTTGTCAATGCTTATTGAGGTTTTTTTAGTCTAGGAGATTCTCTTTGAAGGTGGAAGAACTTGTTTAGATTGGAGTAGTTATTCTTTCTGAGGCTCGTATTTATTCTGCTTCACAGTGGATAAATAGGATGTGATATGTATCACGCTGTCAACAGTGCATATGGCTGTAAACTTATATACCTTATGCTTCTGGTTTGCATTTCACTAAGCTTAGGAAAGTAGTTCACAGTTCTGATTCCCAGACCCCTTCGCCCTGCCCCCAACAAAAATACATAGAGGTTGAACTCTGAATATAATGGATGTTCATTTTGTCTAGTTAGAAATTTAAAAAGCGATGTCACTGTGAGCAGAGGACATTTGTGGGCCTAGAATCAGCTTTGCAGTTTCAACTGGAGCATAGAAGAACTTGAACTGTAACTTTCTTTTGAAAACTAGTGGCAATTAAGGTATTTAGTGAGAAGCCAAACCAGTGAAGCTGTCTCTGGGGGGTGCGTCTTTCTTTTTTTTCAATCTTTCCTTCTGGCTTGGCCTGATATACAGGAAATAAGGAATACTCTACTGTATCCTTCAGTTATCCCTGCTGTTATTGGACAACAGCCCTCTTTAGTATCATCTTGATTTGTTAGGAAACTTGCAGGCTTCATGTCTGTTTAATTCCTGCCTCAAGTGACTTGTTTTTGTAATAGCTTGCATTCAGGAAGACAGTGCCAACCATATCAGTGCCCTTGGGCGGGTAAGAAAAACCTCCTGGTTCTTGGTGGGTCTCTGTCATTTGGTGGTGGAGAATACAAGCCGGTGAAGATTTCGAGTAGGTCAGTTTGGCCATTGGGCTCAGATTAGCCTTCCGTATTTCAGTTTACTTAAGGGACTGTATTTGATCTCAGATTTAGTTACGACTGTGTGTGTTATGTTAATCTTTTACAGAAATAAGCTTTTACAGAAATTAGTTCTAGCCAATGATTGAAGTTTAGGAACACTGCACCTAGGTATTTTTTTATTTAAGCTTTTTAGGCTGTTTTACTCTTTTAGAGCTAACTAATGATAATTGATAAAATGCTTTACTTTTGATAACTGTTTCACACATGAATGTGTGCTGAACGTGCTTGTAGGAATATAGGCACCCTAGAGATACCCTTCAGTCTGATGCCATGCTATCTATCTTTCATCTTTGATAAATTTAACAGTTCTACCTGTAAATCCCAACGATTTTGTCATTATCCTTTTTTATTCCATTCTTTTTCTTGATATTAAAAACTTTCCTGTTTTGGAGATTGATCATCTGTATGCAGTTAAATATGCAGTATTAATATAATATTCTGGTTGAATAAAAGATAAGTGAGGCCAGCAAGTAATAGAAAATAATGATTGTTTGTCTGCTTGTTCCTCTGTTTGCTTTTTTAATATTTTTTGATTGTGCCAATACACACATAGTTAGGTCCTGAAGCTTTCATTTGGGAAGGGAAGACAGGTGATTAATGCTTCTTGGTGCCTGAGGCCATAGTTGTGTATTCAGTAGAATTGGTTTTATGCCCTGCTCAATTATCTGTCAGTCTGTGATCTGGCTGGGGAGGAAGGACAGGATAGATGATGAAATGCTGAGTTAGCTAGAGGAAGACAGACGTTAAAATGTTCAGCACGGAGTCTGCTGTTAAAACCTGCTCTTTCCAAATTTGTAAATGCACTTCTATCAACAGAAGTTTTTTTTTGCCTATTAAAGTATTTGCATTATGTGACTTAATTGTTTTTCATCCTGCACTGAGGTGCACTAAGACTGGAATTGCCATGTTATGAAACCACAGCCTGAATTTCTTCCCCAGGGGGGATCAGACTTGCCAGTAAGGACTGGGTGGCTGCCTGTACTATATTTGCCTCAAACTGTATTTTTTGTGGTTATACAGGAGGCTTGGTTTTCAACGGCAATAAATTTGGTACTCTTATGATCGGTCTATTCACTGAAATGTAGAATAATTAAATGGAAATGTTTTTATACTGAGGAGAATTCTTAAAAGATAATTTCAGATCACCACTACCGTTTTTGCAATGTAGCCAGTGATGTTTCTGATAGGTAGCAAGTTCTGGTGCTGGTAGTTGCCTTCCTCTGAAAGGAATGTTGCTGCTGAATGCCTGGTCAAATTCAAAATAATTCAATTGCAGCAAGCAGGTGTTATCGTCTTGTGGGAACTCTCGAATGCAGTCTTTGCCATTTGGGCATTTGTTATTTTTGATGATTGAAGAAGTATGATTTAAAAAACCCCATGATTTAAAAAAAAATGGATGATTGAATATAGCATGATTTAAAAAAAAAAAACAAAAAACAAAACCAAACAAACAAAAAACAAGCAACCCCAAAAAATGAAAAACAAACAAACAAACAAAACTCCAAACAAAAAAACAACCCAAAAACCCCCCACCCTCACTGTGGTGTTCCCTACCTGAGATTCCAGGAAAAGCATTAATGAAGGAAGAAAAAGATCTAAAGGAAAATGACAACTGTGTTCAAAGTAGGGCTTTATAATAAATGGAAATCCAATTTGTCTATAAGTTTGATGCCTATGTTGATTGTTAGTGAATATTTTTGCTTTATAAACTGTGGTTGTGGTGGTCACCATTGCCTTTTTTACAGAGGAACCCCAAATATATTAATTGGAGTTGGTGAGGAAAAAGGGTTACATTAGAAAAACATATGATAACTACCATAATGCAGAGATAGAGACAAATGTTTACTGTATTTTTTAAGAAACCTAAATGGGATTGGAAGTTCCATATTTTGTTGTGCAAAATTCTAGGCCACACTGTCATATTTAGGTGTTGTAATTCAAGGTTTGTGTATATTTTCTGTGTTAACAAACTGTGAGTAAAGACAGGATTGATAATAAAGTAGGGAGTAAAACAATTTAAACAAATGGGTGTTTTTCTCTGTGTTCCTACTGGAAGTAACTAGGTGTGGGAAATAAAGCAGATGTCTGAAGTTCTCAGAACTCTCTGCTTTTCTATAAAACAACAACTATATTGACAGCTCTATTGAACTATGATTTCTTTTGCTGTTTTATTACATTGGATGTATAACGTAACACACAATTGATTGGAAATTGTTCTATTTTGGGGGAGTTTTTTTCTATAGTAAATTTTATTAACAACTTGATATATTTTTATGTTAAGGAACAAGAAATACCAACTTTATTTTAAAAGTCTTTTTGTTAGGTAAGAACTTTAGAAAATAACCTGGATGTGTAACAATAATGAATACTGTGTATTCCTGGTACAGGATTAAAAATAAACAGGCAGCTGCAGCCAGATAGTTCTCTTCTGAAAGTAACTACCAAAATCATCCGGTTGTGTTGTAACAAGTAAAATTTGTTCTTCATTGTTTGTTTTTTTTTTTTTTTTTTGTTCTGTTTTTGTACTCTCCAGGTACTCTCTCAATTTTCTTCAGAATCAGTACTTTTAAGAGTACTTGAAAACAGTGAAAGAAACATGAATCATTGTTTTGCCCAGTAGTTGAAGTGAATTAGTTCCAAAAGATCATAATTTGTGTCTTCTCCAAACAAAGGTGTTTTTCTTGAACGAGCTGTAGTTCCTGTGCATGTGACAATTCACAAATGACTTTACCTACTGAAATATGTCTTTATTTTTATCTGTAGCATCATTGTTTAAATGTAGTTGTTGATTTATTGTCTAGCTCTGTGTGTGTGTTCTTAGCTAGTCTAAGAGCTTTTTGACTGGCTAAAATAGGTATGTACCTAGCAAAGCCATACTTGCTCCAAGTATAAAAAAGATAATAGCAAATACGCACAAAGTAATATATTTTCTCTCTAAACTTCTATATTTTTTTTTTTCCAATTACAGAGTAACACTTTATGAGTTAGTGTGGTGTTCTGTAACATCATCATTTGGATTCTTTTGTTTTCTTTGTTTGTTTTCAAGAGAGCAGTGAAATTACGTATCTCGCGTGTTAAAATAATCTACTTTTACTTGCAGTGTGCTTCAAAAATGTCTGAAAATTCCAGTGACAGTGATTCATCTTGCGGCTGGACTGTCATCAATCATGAGGTACCTGATCTCAAATTAATCAAGTTCTGTCAGTTTAACACTAGCCACATAGAGTAAAATATAATTTCAACTTTGTATTTCTTGTTTTTATGTGGATACTGCATCTCAACAGAGAATATAGGAGACATTTATAAATAAGAAAGCATAAATCTACTGTTCAAAAATGTGTATCCTTTACTATAGCTGATATAAATTTTATTTAAAAGAATATTTTTTTTTCTTCAGAGTTTTTACTTTGAGGAATTGCTAGAATTTTAGTGCGATGTTCTCCTTTTTTCCGTCTTTCCTGAGAACACTGACATGCTACATAACTTGTCTGTTCTTGCTAATATATTTCTTCTGTTCCTTACAAATCCCCTTCTATCCCCACCCCCTGCCTCCTCTCCACCCCCTCCAAAAAAAAAAAAAAACAACAAAAAAAAAAAAAAAAAAAACCAAAGAAAAAAAAAAAAGAAAAAAGTTGGGAATAATGGGCAGGAAAAAATATCTCATGCAGACAAAAGTTCTCCAGGTATTTTCTTCTACTATCCTAGCTGATCCTAGCCTCAACAGTTGCTGTTCAGGAGCAGCCCTCTGTCCTTACATTCTGTTTTTCTTACTATGAAGCTACAGTGAGTAAAGGAATGACGACATTTTATTAGGTTTATTGGGAAATGAAGGTGATGGGAGGGCAGGGCGGCTCTCCTTACATCTGTGCTCTAAGGTCAGGAATGAGAAGAGTAGCCTTCTTGGAGCTTAAAGTCATGATTGGTGAGGGCTTGCCATACTTAGGCTTGGAGGGTCTTGAAAACAGTAACAGCCTGAAAGAGGCTTGCGATGGTAAGAGATTCTTCTGTGGGAAGGATTGAGTTTTGAAGTGACTTTCTTTTGTGTTTTACAGGGACTTGCAGCAGCTTTTAGCACAAGTTCTTTGCAATTCATACTGAAATTCTGGGTTTCCTTGGCCTTATTGTTCAGGCAGGAGAGCGCAAGGCATAAAATAATCTGGATGTTGTCACCTTGTGGAGATGGAATTCATATGGCAGTGCAGGACTGAGCTAGTGGCAGCAACTAAGAGAATGGCTTTTTGTCCATTAGGCAAACTGTCACCGAAGAGGTAACCTCCATAAGGATGTGTACAAAAGCAATCTAATTATTGTGTAAGGAAGTTGCGATGGTAGATTGTGTGGCAGCAGACGGAAAGAGCTAACAGGCAAAAGACTGTTCTTGGTTCAAAATACTTACTGTTTTTTAAAATCTGTTCAATTGATGTGTGAAGCTCTATCAAATTGGTATGGCTTCAGTTGTGTTTCTGTCCATCTTCTGATGTTTTCTATAGCTTCATTTACTAGGCCTACTTTTCTTTGTGATGAAATGCTAGAATTCTCTCTTTCTTTGGTCAAGTCTTGGGGTATAGCTCTTTGTAAAGTCACTGTTATGTCTGTGTAGTCCTGGTTTAATTTGTGTGTTTGTTTCCTATCTTCTGATGTTTGATTAGTTATATAAAAGTGACAATGGCTTTATTAAAAGAGATGTAACTTTTAATACCAAGTAGAATAAAGCTTGAGACAAAAGAAAAAAAAAGTGAAGCAATTAAAGGTCTGTTGGGATGGGATTTGTTGTTGCCTAGGTGTCTACAGGGTAGGCATCTGAATCTGATGTTGGTGTCTAAGTTTGCATTGTATAGATAAAATCAATACTGTCAATGGAGTCTAGAGGGCAGTAATTCTTATTCTAAGGTCAGCATTTATATTTGATCAAATGACTTTCTGTTTTGACTCCCTTGACTGTATAGTTCGTAAAGGTGCCTTCAACAGTTTGCTCAGGTGTAGACACTTGAAGTTAGTTAAGATTAATGTTTTTATCTTACTTTCCCCTAGCAGTGAACAGGGCAGGCCTGAGTTGCTCAGAAACTCTGAGGGACCCTACCTATTAGTGTGGACCTCCAGTATACTTTTCTACTTTAGTCCTGAGGTTTTTTGTATCTCTTCAGATCTTGGATAGTGTGTGGGTCTAGTATGGGGTGAGGTTTCTTTTGTTTGTTTTTTTAAGCATTTAGCATTTTCTTGGAAACCTAGCAGGTTATTGAGGCAGAATCCTCAGAGCAAATGGATTAACTGTTTCCCTGGAATGACACATATTGGCTGCCTGTATCTTCTTGTTGCCTACCCCAAAACATTTCAAGGAACAGTGCTTGAGATCTAGGAGGAAAATAGGAAATAATGGGAAGAGATCATGGGTAGTGATCAGCTGTTTCTCCTTCACTGCGCACTCCCCTATTTGCCGATTTTAATGAAAATCTAGGTAATTCAAAAGGCAAGCCATTACCAGGTTGTGATGGTACTCAAGTTTTGAAAGCTCAGTTCAGTTTCAAAAGTGGAGTACAGGAGTGCACAGGCTGCCAGACTTTAGAAATATCTAATAAATGTGAAAGAATTTAGGAGCTGGCTACAACAGTTGGGTCACTCAGCTGTGAACTGCAGGCTTGCTTTCATACTTGGAGTGCTTATTCTACACTGTAACTGAAAATGTGTTATGCAGTCTAAATAAATTAACATAATACAAGATTACAGGAAGGCAGGGATTTGTCTAGCAGAACAGATTTCTGTGGTGTAGATATTTTTTGTTCCTGGTTATTCCTTCCTCATTAAAAGAAACAAATTTTTCTGTTCAGGATGGGAAAACACTGGTTTTTAAGCACCCCTGTTATTGATGTTCTCCTGACAAGACAGCTTTGAACCTGAGCATGAAGAGGGTAGAATGAATGGGATGGCTAGATACCCATCACACACTTGGTAGCCAGGGAAGGGGTGACGTGTGGACCACTGTGTACTTCAGGGAAATGATTTAGATATTTAGGAATGGGATAGAGCCAAGGATTAGACAAATTTGGCATACTGTAATATTACTCTCTCAGGTATTATTGCGACCTGTATTGATTATGACACAACAGAATCAGTTTCTGTATTTGTTTTGCCATTTACAAAGGCAACAAGTTAAGAGGGGCAAGAAATGGTAATTGTCTAGATTGTGATTGCAGAGAGCTGACAGCTGTGTATGGTGAATTCAGTGTCTGCTTTGAACGGAGAAGTGATGCTGTGTATTGTTGGATTACTCTTAAGAACGGACTTGCTAATTTTGTGTAGGAAAAGGAGTGTAGTGAGGAGGCAGTATCCTTTCTCAGCCTCTTTGCTGTTGGTGAAGTGGAAGGCTGGTGGAGGTCTAGCAACAGATAAAGTGAATCGGAGAGTTCAGACATCCACACCAGAATGCACGTGTTTAAAAAAGGATGGCTTACCTTGTACTCGGCTAGCCCAGTTTCTTGGGGTGTTAGCTACGCTTTTTATCTGTTTTAAGCGATATTTCTGCTGTTTGTCTTCTTGTGGAGCCTGCTTAAACTAAATTTCTATTATTCTTTTTTTTCTTCACAACTTAAGAAACAAAAATAGTGGTTCTATTACACCAGAGAACAATTGTCACCTAATCTATAAAACCCAACCAAGTCAAAAATCCCAAATAATTTTGTATTTTCTTTCCTGAGATTTCACTCGGAATTTAGTAAGTTACTTATAATTGAGTGGCAAATTTCTGTAAAACATTTGAGTTCAAAATTGTGATACTTTTTTAGTCAAAAGAAAAACACAAAGTGTTTTTTAAAGTACTAAAATAGTTAATTTTTGAAGCATTTTGAAAGGGAACGTAACTTTGTGATGTGATTGTAGAGTATATCTTAAGCAACTCTTCCTGAGGTATCTAATCTTCCTGAAGTACAGCCTCCTCTTAAAAACAAAACCATACATGTTTGCTTGAGTCCTGAAATGAGACATCTAGGGAAACTGATCTGGAAGTATTACTACTACTGTAATTTCACACCTGCTGCTGCAAAAATAACTACCTCTGTTTACAAAAACAGCTCAAGTTATTTATGGATCAGAGTGACTTAGTATTTTTCAGTTACCTTTTGCATGTTTACAGTTTTCTAATAACCTTACTTGTGTTCCATCAGTTCTTTTAAACAAAAATTACAATATGAAGGTTAAATACTTAGAGTTGTCAACCATATTGCTTGCCTTTAGTACCCTGCAGTTTCTGAGCCTTGTTTATCTTCAGTTCCTGTTTTGCTCTGAGGTTGTTGCTGACTGGCAGCTGACTAATAACTAAGGCTCCTTTCTGGATTAAAGACAGAAATCCAATTTAGAGACTGTATAAATATTTGTTTTCCTGGTGTCAGAGATGTACTATTAAAACATCCATTCAGATTTGCAGAGAGAATTGGGATGGAGTAGAGTTATACATATTTTTTCCTGGTACTAGTACTTACTACAGTTGGTGGTGGTGCTCTTGAAGTTCCATTTTTGGGGATGGGTGGGTGGTATATTTACATACAATACATGGGCATGTGTGCAAGAGTTAGATCCCATATTCAAAACTCATTTGACAACCTCCTCTGTCTCTCTAAATTCTATTTAATAAATAGGTCTAATAAAGCTAATAGAAAATAATTATTTAAAATACTTAGCATAGTTGTTAATTGATGCTTAAATTGTCTTTTTTTTTTTTTTTCCTAAAATTGTCCTTCTCTGTCTTTTTTCAATCATGGCCATAAGTATTACACACTAACAGTTGTTTCCCTTTAGTTAATTACTTTGTATTTCCCTTGCTTTTCTTTGCTTAAAATCTTCTTCAGTTTTGAAGGTTGTTATTCTTCTCTTCTGTTTTTATTGTTAATGTGCTGTTTTCTTTGTAACCCTTTCCTTCTGCTTTGTTGACGGAAACCCCAATAACTGTAATGTTCATTTAAAACTCTTCAACTCCAGGGTTCTGACATAGAGACGGTGACTTCAGAAAATGGAAGCACAAATGATAACCACGAGTTTGTTTCAGAAGAATACGTTTCTTTGCAAGAAGAGGAGCAACCAGTCGATTTGCAAGGTAAGGTATTAAAAGAGAAGCAGTTCGATAAAATAGGTAAGTGTCTCTTGTATCGTTGGCACAAAATTAGTATTTTTAATAGAGTTTGTATACTTTGTAGGCCTCTGTCAAAGTACCTGCTTCATCAGTATTATGGAAAATATTCAGTCATCAATTTCCTAAAAGGATATTTTCTTTAAATAAATGAAATTAGTAGAATGTTTTTCATTTTGTCAATACTTCAGATGTGTTACAGAATACTATGCACTGGTGTTACTAGAAAGTATTTTATAGACGTGCTACTGATAAAAGAAAATTACTCTATAAACATTCCTTAATACTGTCCTAGATCAAGTAAGAGTACTTTGGAAGAAACCATTAATGCATTTACACCTAAAAATAACATTGTGGCACTGTGCTAGCATTGGAAGGGTAACGTCTGGTGCGTATTAATATAATGAAAGTCCTTCCACTTATTTTAATTACTTAGGGATATTAAAAATGAGACTTAGTGTATTTTTAGAAAATCTTCCCTGGTATGAGTAGATAATAGAAATTTGTCACAATTACACATATTTTAATATTATATGGGAGTGGGCATAATATGTGGAGTTATTGGTTTTAATCCTATGTTTGTTTGTTTTTTCCTCTTTTTGTTTGTTTTTTCCTCTTTTTATTTATATAGCTCAGTGCAGCAATGATGGAGAGATAGCAGTGGTTGATAATACTCTCTCTGCTTTTGAGGAAACTCAGACAGTTCCGGAGGTAAATTACGTTACGTTTTTCAGAAGCTTCTGTAAGCCCCATCTGCCAATGTCAAGTAATGTTTTGAAGGCATTAAAATAAAGATACTGATTTTTCCTTTCTTTAAAGCATTAAGAATTCTTGCTATTTTTAAAAACTACTTTATATTGCAGGTATCTGAATAATTTTAACATTGCCCATTTCCCTAGGGAAAGAAAGAAAAAATCCCTGATGACGGGTCCTGCATTGGAACTATTAGTGATGATTCTGATATTGTTACGCTTGAAGCTCCAAAACCAGAAGAAACTCAAAGTCAGGAGGAAGCTCCAGCTGATGGTGAAGAAGCTCAAAGTTCAGAGGATTTTAACATGGGTTCCTCCTCTAGCAGTCAGTATGCGTTTTCCCATCTGGAAACTGGTAAGAGCAATAAATTACTAAGCAACTGTGTGCAAAAACATCACTGGGGTGGGTGAGGGGAAATAATCTTTGCTTAGGGAACCTTCTTTGTGTGCAGAGGGGGGAAAAAGTCGTCTTGTTCAGTACAGTTCCAAGTATTTGCAGTCTCTAGGGCAACGCTAGTTGCCCTAACTCTAAAACCTTGTCTAAATGTACGTCTGCCATCTTTTTATTTGAAAGCATTCTCTCCCATTTCTATTATTTTAAATAGAAAGTAAATGTCTAGTATGTTTTGGAGAATTAAAATGACTTTTAATTCATAGAATAATTGTAGGTTTTCTCTTGGCTTTTTTTTTTTGGCTTTTATAGTGTTGGCATAAATAACTTGCAACTGGGAGAGAATTGATTTTTGAGGCCATGAGGACTAATAGCAGCATGACTACAAAAACTTTTTGCTTACCTTTATAGCTATGTAGAATATATATATATTTATTTTTTTAAGATACTCCCAGTACTTGGCAGAAATGCAATGCATGGTATTTAGGAGGAAGGATATGAATATTTGTCCAATTTAAAACAAACAAAAACCCAACAAACCCAAACAAAAAAAACTTACTGTTGTGTTACTCTTCTCTAGTCTTCCTTTTTAATTCTGTCTGGCTGGTTATTTGTAATTTTTTCTGTTCTTTTTATTCTCTATAACACTTTTGTGTGACTGACTTTCACCTTTCAAAGTAAGTTTATTACAAGAGCAGGATTTTTCTTAAAATACTGTTTTATCTTATAAGTAGAATACAGCATCATTAAAGGTTCATGTATGTGTATAGTGTCCATTGGAATCGGAAAATGACAGCTTATCATCTAATTATGATGAGTGATGATTCGTAACAAAGCTGTTGCCACCTTTAAGTCTCCTGATGACTTGACTTAATTTTTAATTTAAAATTTAGTTGACTTTCTTTTTTCTTCTAGGTCTGAGTTCTAAAATTGTTTTTTTTTTTTCCCCCCTATGTTTTTGTACACAAAAGTCAGTTGGCTGGAGAAGCTGAGGAAGATTCCTGATTGTGTAAGGGGATGGGGAAATGAGGTGAAAGAGCATGTGTCTCGCAGTCTTCCTTTCCAAGGTGGTGTGATTAAATTTGATCAGCTTGTGTAAAGCTGATTGCTTATGGCTTGCATGGAGTGTTCTTAAAATTATCAGTAGCAATCTGACTTGATCTTGTACTACTGATACTCCAAATGGATGCTGAAAGCCACTCCTCACTGAAGAACACTAAGCTGTCGGTGTTCTATTTGCTGTTTTGAAAAATGTTAAACTTACATGTAAATTTGGAATGGGCATCAGTAAGCTTTGCAGTACATTTTAATATGTATGCTTGACCATTTAAATGAATGGTTCTGGTTGGATTCCAAATCTATGTGTGACTGGCAAAAAGAATTTCTTCCTTTTAACTTAAGCTGATTTCAGCATGATCTTTAGTGCTGTGCATTTGATTGACCAAGTACTACAGAAAATGTCTGGAGTACTTTTGCATTTATTTGAAATGCCAAAGTTTTAGCAGTCAAAATTTTCATGCCACTTTTTGGCAAGGTAAATCTTTGCCATCCACTTCTTGTTGAATTTTCTATTGTGTTGGAAAAGGATGAGCTTCGGATTTTCCTGATGTAAATACTAAAATGTTCTACAAGGATTTTCTGCCACTTTTACTTGCAAACCAATTCCTGTTTAGGCTGTCTTCACCATGCAAACAGAAATGTTTTAATATTGCTTCATGAATGAAGTTAACTAGCAGAAGTGCTCATATATTGAAATAAACTGCATCTAGGCTTGAGGTGTGTCTGTGCAGAAACGTCAAAGACAATCACGTTTTTAACTGACATGGTTACTTCATCTAGTTCCTTGTGTATATCTGACACTTCAGATTCGTAGCAGAAGCTAGAATTTTGGGCTGCTACTGTGGTCACACTTTGTTTCATTCATTTCATCCTGTGAATTTTAGAGTACAGCTTTGTGCTGAATTCTTAGAGCAGCTGTAAGGCAATGTCATTCTTGTCCGAAAGTGTAATGCTGTTGACAGCTTGCCAGTAGGTGCTTATGAATGGCTCTAAGTATCTGACAGCTTTTTCTCTTTGCTTTCTGATTGTCTCTTTCTTTTTTCCTTTCTTATACTTTGCTGTCCAATGAATATCAAAGAATTTCTTATTTGGCTAGAAGCATCTTGTTCCTTAACGATTTTTGTATTCCATATGTGTAACCTTCTTTGGTTGTTGAAAAAATCCTAAAATACCAAATAAGCAATAGCAACACCTTATTAAGTATGTCCTGTATCATCTGTTACAGCGTCAGACCTCTGCATTCTAATAATACTACTTCTCTCCTGACTAATTTCTGAATGCTTGTCTTTATTGTCCAGGATTGGAAAAGAATGCGTCTGCTTAAGTGACTGATTCTAAAATAGCGTTCTTTTCTGCCAAGCTATATAAATTTATTTAAGAATCTGCATGTCAAGTAGCTGTTTAAGTGATTTGTCTTTATTGCAATGTCTGCTTGGTTGGTCTGGTTTGACTAATTGACTAAAATGGAATTTTTTTTTAGTAAGAGGGGAAGTTATCTTTCGCTCTCTGGCCTGTTGCTTGTCCATGGAGTCATAAATTAGACATGTATTCCAGATACTAATTAGTAACCTTTTCTGGGGTTGATGCAATCACTTCTATGAAGTTGGAATTTATTTTCAGTGAAGAATTTTAACTGGTAATGCTTTTTATAGATAATGGCTAGCACTGCTTGGCGTTCCTGTCTCTTCGGTGATGTGTGCATGATTCTGCTCAAACAAATGATTTTCAGTTGTGAATGTTCAAGGGCAGTAACTCTGTATTTATATTTTTACATTTGAGTGATGATCTGTGATATGAGAATGACCAACCGTATTTCTGGAAGGGGCATTAGCATTGTGTAATTGCAGGCGTCAAATTTAGAACTATCTGAGCAGGAGCACTTTTGTCATGTGCTGGAGGCTTCATTCCTCACATGGAATCTATTTCAGGCATGTGAATTAGGTACACGAACATAAATTTTGAAAGCTTTTTTTTCCACCCTGTTATTGCTTCCCCTTGATATTTGCCTTACACTTGAAGATGATGCTTTCAAAGAAGGGAGATTAAGTAGTCATTATTTATATAATCCAGTACATAAGTGAGTTTACAGTACATGTAGCAAGCATTTGTACCACTAATAGCAACAGGCAATTACAGCTGTCTTGTTACTGTCCCAAGTAGAATATATGGCATTTGGGCCACAGGAACATGAACGTACAAATGGTATCATAAATACCATTTTACAAAAATGCTATAAAGGGTACTTTTTATGGTTAGAATTTGTTCTTATCTCAAATCCTGGCCAATTCAATCTTCTAAAACATCAGTCAGGTAACAGAAGCGTTTTGGATTCAAGGTGTTAAGGTGGGACAAACACAGAAGCATGCAAGTGGTTCTTTTCCCGTGCAGTAGTGGTTGAAAATGGTTTTTTTTTTGAAAGGTGGGTAAAGATGTTAATAGGTAATATATGGTAGATATTAAAAGTAAACAAAATTACATATTTAATAATTTTGCAATACAAAGCTTTTTTTAGGGTATTTATAATAACTACATTAATGCAACTCTAATGGAATATCGTCTGCAGCTGCATGTAGATCACAGAATGAAGTTTTTGTAGAGGATATAAAAAAACTGTGTCTGTCTTTCAGGAGGCTTTATTTTAGCAAGCCTTTCTGTTGCTCTTTTGTTATTAAATAGTTCAGTCTCAATATCTGTAAGAGAGGGAAAACTGAATTTTAACCTTTCTGCTTCACAAGAATTTGCAGAGGCGGTAGATGTAGGTGCTTTGAGACAGGATTGTCTCAAAGGAATACTTTCTACTCAGTGAATGATAAGGTATGGGGAAGTGCCATACACTTTTTTTCCTCATTTCTTGATTATCTTCTCCTTTTAAAAAACGAATTTTTAACTTTGGAGATCAAGGAATCCTTGCATAATATCCAGCATAAACTATCACACTGAAGATTCTTATTTTGTCTTATTAATGTTCTCCAAGATAAATGCCAAATACATTTTGCATAAATATGATGGATTTTGGTACTCAAGTTGAATTTTAAAGCAACAATTAGTGCATTTTAAAGACTGTTCTATGTTGGTTTTTAGTTTTTTCGTCTCAGGCTAGCAATGATGAATCAAGTAGCGATGAAACTAGCAATCAGTGCAGTCCCACAGTACGAAAACGTCGGGCTAAGAAGAGGCTGATCTCCAGCTCCGAAGCTGAGGGTGGGTCACCTGCTGAACCGGCGCCTGAACCTCCCAGAGAAGAGCAGCACAAACGCCAGTTCAGTAGCGGCCTTAACAGATGCATCATACTGGCTTTGGTGATTGCAATCAGCATGGGCTTTGGACACTTCTATGGTGAGTTTGTGGAAAACCAAATAGATAGAATCAACATCTTGCATAACAAGTACTATTTTATTGTGACTCTGATTTGTTTTTCTTTCGTCTTCTCTGCTAACAATCTAAACCTAAAAATGAGAAAAAGCAACTGCTAATGTATGGATAATATAGGGAGACCCTTCAGCGCTGCAGCTGTATCTAACTACTTTAAGATTAAAGTAAATAAAAAGAAATTAATTTTTGGTTCCCTTCCAGATAGAACTTTCTTGTTGTTCTCATAGTGCAGTGCGTACCCTTCATTTTTCACATCTATTCTTTTGAAATAAATTTGTGGTAGTGCTTATCGTTCCTAACAGGATTCACAGAGCTATTTCAGGCTTTCGTCCCATATGTACTTGTCTGGTAAACGTAAGAGCAGGGCATGTTTTTTACAGGAGTTCATAGTATCAGTATTTTTCTCTCTCCTGTGGGGAAAAAAATACCGTACCTTGTCCTTGCAATTCCAGAGTGGTTTAGGGAACCCAGGATAGCAGCAGTTTTTCTGTGTTCAAGTGTGATGCCTTAAGTTAAGCATTATGCAGATTGCTACTACATTTAACAAAACAGCAGAACTCATTACAGATTTAAATCAACATGGTGCAATCCTGATCTTCTACGATACATGTGTTACGATAAAAATGATAGAGGGCATTTATTTTTAATAGTAATTTTTCCTGAGTAGTTTTAGTTTTATATGAAAATGTGCCTTCTTATGAAGGGATTCAATTTGAGACTGGGAATATGATTCTAATTGGATTTAATTTTGAGTAATTGTTAGGGGTCTGAATTTTGAAATTTATACTAATTTTCACTCGACCCTGATTTTTTTTTTTGTTCTTAGGTAAACCTGAAGGTAAAGGTCATGTATTGTGGATGCTGTGCTTGCATTCAGATTTCCTTTTTAAATTGTGCATGTTTATGTGTACACGCACATCCATGTATGTATGCATACTTATATTATTAAAAAAAAAATTAATAAAATTAAGCCTGAAGAATTACTAGTGTAGGTGGGATTATAGGCATACTTAATCCATAATGTAAAATACTTTTTATTTAGCGGTTGCAGCTAGTAGTAGCTGGTGTAAGAACTGGTTGATGTATATTGGTATGCTAGAAGCAGAGATGAGCACAATGGCTAGACCAATCTTTGATAGTGCTTTGTGGTGGTTACTTGAGGTTTCACTTCTGTTAATCATTTTACTGTGTTTAAATTGGGGTTAATGATAAATACTATCCTTTTAAAGAACTTGGAGATCTATGGATGAGAAATAGATCTTGGAAATGTACTCAGGGTCATATCTTTATTGAGGAATTCACTTTGCCTTGTTCGTTTGTACTTTTAAATAAAAATTGTTATCACTGATGACAGTGCTGACAGCATCCTCATCAGAAAGAAGGAAACTCCGTGTGGCTTTAGTTTTTACTTCTTGAAGTGAAAGTTCTTCATGGTTATGTGATAACTAATCTTTCTACCACTAGAAAGGAAATCAAACCCTGCTTTCCATCTTCCAGGTTTTTGTTTGTTTTTTTTTTTTTAAGCACAAACTTGCAAAGAAAAATCCACCTCCCTAGAAGACTACTTTGTTTTTTTGTGATTCAGCCTGGAATAAATGTTTTCCACAGCAGTCTTTTAATGCTAGGCTAATTGCCGTGTAAGAAGATTGGAAAGGGTTACTTTTTATGAAATTAATTTGGGGGGGGGGGGGG
>VYZM01012170.1:49309-88709 GCA_013398915.1 Dromas ardeola | reverse complement strand
GGGCGGGGGGGGGGTTCGGAGCGACGCCTCCGCTGCGAAAGGAGTTAACAAATCATCTCGGGACGAGTGGTTTGGGCAGGGAACTGGGAATATTGGGCGGGGGGGAAAGGTGGTTTCCCGGTGCTGCAGAGCGGGGCAGTGTCACAGGGTGCTGGCACCTCTCTCCTGGCACTGCTGCCGTGAACAGGAGCGCACAAATCATCCCTTCTCAGGCCTTCACACGTAGCAGCTGCAGGTTTCCCACAGCTCCTCGCATGCATTTCTTTTGCAGAACAGAAAAGTGGGTTGCATGTCTGTTTTTTTTTTTTTCTTTTAGTTTTAAAAAAAGCCTTTAAAATGGTAAATTGTTGAGGGAGCGATGTAAGTGTGTTTTATCTGTTTAGCCAGAACTTAAATCATGTATTTGAGTATGAACAGCTCTGTTGCTTCTTTCTGAACACTGCAGGTTTGTCTGACAGTCTGCTTGCTGAGAGGGTTCGGGAGGTCTCTACAACCTGATTTGCAGTGCTTGGGCTAAACTAATGCTTTGATGATCTTGGATCTAAAGAAAGCTAAATCCATCAGAAAAACGTCTTGGTTTTTCTAGCTCTGTAAGTAACTAGATTATATTAATATGTAAGTGGTGTTTTTTTATGGTGCTAGCAAAGTTTAAAGGACATGCCTAGAACTGTGAAAACCACCCAACTTTAATTTTTATTTCTCCTTAGAGATGCATCAGGTGTATTTTGAGCTTTCTGATCCTATGACTCCTCAAACACTTTCCTTAATGATTAGCGCCTGTGAGTTTTTCATCAGGATAACACGTATGCATGTTTGGAGTTAGGAGTTCTGTAAGGTGTTACTGGCAAGGTGATGTTTCTCTATGCTTACAGTTTTTGTTGAAACTCTACAAAACCTTTATTGATTTCCACACATAAAATGCATTAGCAGCACTAATCAGTTTCTAAAGTCTATTCTGCCTGCCTTTTCTTGGAAATTTATTCTTACGTAGACTTGTCTTCTCAGCCCTTTTTTCTTTTCATAGACTTACACTACTTTTGTGGTTGTTCCGATTATTTTCCAGCCAGGGAAATGCATATAATACAATATGCATTCCAAATGTTGATACTTAACTGTAGGAATAGTACTTGTGATGTTAAATGGGCGTCTCAAAAGCGTGGTTAAAAAGATGGAAAAAGAACAGCATGTTCCTGTGTTTCTAGTTCAGGGTTCTAATTTTACGTCTGCTTAATCTCTTGCACAAAGGAGTTCTGGGTGGGGGGAATGTGCTACAATTTACTCTATTTTATTTTTCCAGTTAATAAAATTTCTCATCTGCAACCAGATATCTACAGCCAGATTGTAATTTTGTTTTCATCACTATCGTTAAACATGGGAACACATTATTTTATCACTTGACTACACATTTCCTTTTCTTTCAAATAGAAGATTGGTGAGATAAAAGAATTTTTAAATAGCTTTTAGCATTTACAGAAACAAGTAATACGAGCAGTAATCCTCCTGTGTCTTCTTTGGATTGTTGGTTTCTCTGTTACCACCAGGTATCTGCTGTGCGGGCATAATGACCATTGATTAGTCTTGCCAGTTTTCAGCATAACCCTGGACTTGCAGGTCAACACCATTACTAAGAACAGTCTGTCATGGTCAGCAGAGGGCTAGTAAGAATTTAATTTAGAAACAGGCAAAATTGGCACTAGAGGTGGAATATAAGGAATGACAACTCCTTTTTGCCATTAATGTCTCAGCAAATAATTATAACAAGGTGCATTTAAAATGTATTAAACTTATGATTTAAATAGTTAGTCATCAAGTACTTTCTTCTGTATTAAAGCTGCGTTATTATATTCCACTGCACATGTGATCTGATCCTGCAGATAGTTAAGTTTGTTCTTCAGTAATTTCAAAGGGTTACTTACACATTTATAGCCAAGCATTTGCTGGGCTGGGCAAGTCAAGTGCACAAGGACTTGCTTTTGCCCCCCTTCTCTTGCAGATACCACTCATGCTGGAGATACAATCATGTTTACAGAACTGACTTCAAACATGACTGAAAAGTTGTTTAAGGGTAGCATAGTTTAAGAAAACTTATCTAAAAGGCAACTTTTTATAGCAGCTACACTTTTTTTTTCCCCTATTTATACAAATATATTCCCAACCAGTCTTCCTCTGGGAATAGCATCTGGTTATGAGATTTCTTTTCCTCATTTCTTTTTTTGGTCTTAGTCTGAAAACAGCATCGCTGTCGGGAGGCAGGACTAACTTGAACCACATTAAATCAGCTGAGATCATACCCTTTTATCTCCAGTGAAGGTAAAACCATAGTGAATGAGAAGTCCTAGCCCCTAATTTCTTTCCTGGAACATCCTTGTCTTGTTTTGTTTTCATACATAATACAACAGAATTTACTTTTGATTATTGTAGTACGTAGTCTCAACGTCTGTCATTTATTTTCCAAGCTAATAAGCTTTGAAGATTAAGTTATGGCATATAGATTAAAATACGACATATAGCCAGCACAGTTTTTTCCTCTGATGTTGCTGTGGCTTCAAGGGGTTGAAAATACTCTGATATGTGTATAGCAGTTTTGCATAATACCAGGTGTTGGAATCCTTTTCACATACTGGCCAGCACTTGGGAGCTGACCTGACAAGTTCTTCAGTATTTTAAAATACTGCAGGGGGAAAAAAAGCAAATGTCCTTACTTTCACCGCTCTAAAGATAATATCAAAGTGTAAACCAATGAAGTGCTGTTTTCCTGAGTTTGCAAATCCATTTCCCATAGCCGTTCTCTTTCTCTCTGTCTGATTTTTTTACTGATGAGAAATGGGTAAGACTAAACCATATTAGAAAAAGGCACTTCTGGAAAACAGTGTGAAGACCGGTAGTAAGATAGGAAAGGGGCAGGAAGCAGCAATGAAGATACAAGGTTCATAGGAGGAGTACAGCTTTTCTAGAAACTTACGGTTTGCAGTGGAAAAACAGAGTTGGTAGATATATGAGCAGTGTTTTTAAATTAAAAGTTAAATTTGTGGCACTTGCAAATAGTATTTTGAAAATCCCTCTACCCTTCTGCAGTGATTCTTTGTGTAAAAGAGTTATGTGAATGAAAGGACTGCAAGGAATATACCTAGCTGAAATATTTTGTATGAAAATAAAACCCTGGATGGGTAAAGGACAACTGCTACACAAATCAAGTAGCTGATTTCAGATTAACTTTGGAGTTTATGATTGCAGTTTTGCAGCTGGCCATTTCAGCTATCAGTTGAAAAGGTGGTAAAAGGATAAAGGAATAAATAGCAAAGTAGTTCAGTATTACTCAGGATTCAGTTTTTTTCCTTTCAGTTAAGGTGAGCTCCACGGTAGAAGTAATACCTTTTATTAGACCAACTTATGTTGTTGGAAAGGGTATGTGAGCTTTCAGGTATATAAGCCTCTTTCAGGTTTGAATTAGAAGCAGCAGAATACAAAACAAAATTGAAAACAATTGATACACGATCTTTACAGTACTTCTGTTAAGCATATTAACCCGTGAGGCAGCGTATGCAGGCTTTGAGCAGCCTGGTCTAGTGGGAGGTGTCCCTGCCCGTGGCAGGGGGGTTGGAACTAGATGATCTTTAAGGTCCCTTCCAACCCAAACCATTCTGTGATTCTGTATGTCATTAGAAGGTGATGAAGGTTCTCTTGCAGAAGTACTACTGTTTTAAAGGCATTCTCTCGTTTCTAATTAAACACATCAAAATGGCAATGCTGCCACAGTAGCTGCTATACAACCATGGGAGTCAACAGCACATGCTCGCTAAAGTCGAACAAGTTTCACTCTGAGGGCCTGTCTCATCATTTTCATAACTGTTGGATATTTCGTTTGGTTCTCGTTCTGTGAACTGAAGAGGAAAAAAACCAGTTCTTTCCAGTAACATCCCTGGGGAACGGGAATATTTGTACTAGACTGAAGGTGTTTATTAGTGATAAGGACTAAAAAAGCATGTATGTCAGGTAGGAGGAAAAGAAAAGTTGATTCATTTTTATGATTAAAAAATGGAGGTTTTCTGGTTTTCTTGTATGTCTCTGCCAGTCTTGCAAGTATAATGTTTTATACTAGTAGTTGCTGAGCGAAATTACATTCCTGCTGGAAATCCGTGCTGATAATCGTGTGACTAGCATAGAGCGTGATGCATTTTGAAAACTTCAGGATATCACTCCAGCTAGCAGTCGTGGGAGTTGCTGGTGCTGTGAAACTGTTTTATGTGAGGTTTGCATGAGAGATGAATTGCTGTTACAGTTATTGCCAATGGGTGGTGTTTTCCCAGTCTACTTTGAAGCCTAGCTAACATTCAGAATGTGGATTATAGCAAAAAGTAGGATTTTTTTTGTGGTGTTTTGTTGTTTAATTGCAAATGTTAATCATAATTCCTCTCTCCTCCCTTGTTTGGTTCCAGACCAAACTTTATGTGTGACTGAATGTAACCCAAAATACAGGTATCAGGTTAGTTCTAGCCCTGCTAGTATCATCCATTTGCAACAGAGTTTCTCATCCAGCACTTTAAGATCCTGTGCAGGTAACAGCACATGCTCCACTGACTTTCTCCTCTAACAATGATTCAACGTGACAGGTCTTTTCTTCTGGGGCATGAACTGTCTGGCTATACTTAATTTTTCCATATTCTTTCTTGCATTAGAACGGTGTCACGATAAACATCTCTGTACAGAGATGGTGTCATCCAAGTTTGAAGACAGTACTGTCTGAATTTGATTGTATTTCTTCTGAATTTGATAGCAAAACTCATAATTTTAGTTCAGATAAAAGTAGCTCTAAGTTGGAATTGTTAAAGTGGTATTTTTTTTTAATGTTCTTTAGCTGTGAAGTAAAAGAGGTGACTATAAGTATTTATTTGATGGTTTTCTATAATTGTCAGTTTGGATATAGCACCCGATGCACAGGACGGGGGCTAAGATCCTGCTGTGTGTCAGTAGAAGCTGAAGAGCAGGCTTTGGAAGACCTATGAAAAGAACATGTTGCAAAAGTAGAATCACGATTTCTAGTAGGTTTAAAAACAAAACAAAACATCCCCCCCCCCAATTGAGCTGCTAATACAGTGAAACTCAACTAGTTTTTATTCTATTAACTTTTTATTTTTAGTAACAGATGTCCTTAAATTTAATTTGCTTTTAAATAGGAAACGTCTTTAAATCCAAATTGAAAGTAAATGTAAAATTGAATGATTGTGGCAATATCTGCTGCAGCTAGTCTGGAGCAATTTGGCCAGCTAGTGGGTGTCCCATTTGGAGCTGAAAACATGTAACTGCCGACTTTCAGTGGAGGCGAGCATCTGACTCTTTCCTTTATCCCACTGCCGATTTTTCACACAGTGTATAGGAACTTCATATCTTTGTGGAGTCTTCCCCTCTGTGAAGGAGTGCTAAAACTGATCAACAGATTAAAATGTTGGGGGAGAAGGCAGAAATGAGAGAAATTCCGTGTCTCTGCCCCTCTCTGTAATAAGCTTTGTTTCCTTAGAAGGCAGGCTAAGAGGCAAGTCCTCATTTCAGCTTTGTTTTTTGCATTGCAAATTTGGAGCTTTGCTCCAAGAAGTCTTTACAGCATTCACAATCTCCAGCATGGTGTGTTGAGCCTTAGGGAATTTTTCTTCAGCCTAGCACCTTGAGGAATGGGAGCAGTAACACTTTTTGTAATTGGGAGTTGCACAGGGAGTGGAATAGGGCCAATGAAACTGAAAGACTGACTTTGGTCATGTCCTCCAGAACCACCACCTTTATGAGCCCACTCATTCCTCTTGCACATTCTGAAGGAAGTAAGATCAACCAGTCAGGTTAGTCATACTTAACTCAGGGAGTCACTGAATAAATGTGGAAATGAAGGAGCTCTGATGTTAATGATGTTCATGGTTTAAGAAATGGTAGAGGAGAATAATAGGCATCACAGGTGTTTAGTTAGGTTTCATATGCTTCGTTGCATGGAAGATCGAACAATGATATAGGACAATAGGAATACTTTGCTGTAGCTCAAGAAGAGGCATGCTTCTCTATCTGTCAAATAGCGCAAATAACTACCCTTTCAGTTTTTCCTCCTGAGAGCGAATCTCAAGTGGAAAAGACACTGTTGTCAGCTTATGGGGAGAATGAAGGACCACTTGTCCTATTAAGCAGATTTACAAAAGATGTGAACAGGGTCTTCTTGTGCTGGAAAGAAAGCCCATCTGTGTCCAAACTGGAACTCTGCTGAGATCAGTTTTAAAAAGCAGGGTGTTTTACTTGCCAATGACATTGTGTATCAGGTCATGCAAAGAAGAAATGCGTATCGATTAAGCTTAAGCATGAATAAAAATATGAAAGCAACTTTCAAAACTGTATTAATTTTGCAGGAATTGTAAAACACCGAAAATCCTTTCTAAGGAAGCTGTAGCACACGTTTCCTTTACATTAGTGCAACAGCTTCCTGTAAAGCAACTACATTTTTTAATTAAAAAAATACACTTAGTTATCAACCCTTTTAATACGTAGATAAAGATCATTGATCTAAAATGAGATTTGTGACTCTTCAGACAGAGACATCAGATTATTAGTGTGTTTTTACAGCTTCTTGCCAAAATGCAGGGACACTTGTATCCGCATGCATTATTGTTCTAGGTACTCTTTTCATGCACTCAGGCACCCACTTCGTAAGTTTTACGAAACGTGGAACCAACATAAGTCTCACAGAAGAGCTGTAGCATGTTGAGTAATTCATGCATCTTTAGGTTAAATATTCCTCTTTTGAGTACAGATGATGTATTTTGAATAGTGTGAAATGTTGCAAAAATATCTTTTCCTACATGCAAAAGGATCAAATTTGTTCATTTCAGTCAAAATTAATAATCATGTTTATTCTTACACTAATACATTTTATTGCCGTTTTAAATACAGAACTTTTTATTTACCATTTCTTGGTGTCTTAACACCTTGTACATGGACAATGTATTTTTTTTCTATTATTTTCTTTCTAATATTTCAGAACTGTAATAAGAGAGAGAGAACATGATTTAGGAATTAAAAAATATCTTTCTTTCCCTTTTCATTCAGATCTGGAGCAAGCACCTACACTCTTGGCTTTGCTTCAGGGTAAACTGTGCCTACACTGACATTAATAGAAAGTGATGTGGAGGCAGTAAACCTGTAGCTCAACAGCACTGACAAATCAATTAGATCCACTTGTTTGGGATAATTTTACTAGTCTTTTCTGAGATACTAACAGGTTCTTCAAGCGTAAGCTTTTTTTTTTTTTTAGGAAGCAATCTTTTGATGTTTTTCCTGTGAAAAAGATGAGAGAGTTTGGTCTAAAGTTTGTCAAAATGCTGATGTTGAGGGCCCAATTACTGGGAAGGATTCCTGTATTTGTCAGTATGATGTTCCATGAAGACAAAATTGATGCTTTTAATTTGTTGATTATTTTGGTGTTAACTTTTTCTTATTCTTGAAGAGACCCTGGTAACTCTTGGAAGTTAGTCATCTAGAGCCTGTCTTGGAGGCAACTATTTTTAAGAAGCTCTTTTCTGTGTAAAACACTACTGACCTTAAACATACCAATACTTTATCTCTTCCAATGCTAAAAGAAAGCTCTGTTACCATTACTAGAAACTGCCTAGTCTCTAGTTGAGCTTATAGTTGAAATAACAAAACATGAAAGTTTTACTTTAATCTGGAGTATTACTAAATATTTAGCAGATGTGCCTTTTGGGTAGCAGGAAAGCCTGCCTGACCTACTTTCATTTTAATCACTGAAGGGGTATTTCATGATTTGATGCTGGCAAAGTTCAGCTGTTACATTTGTGGTGTGAAAGCTGATGTTCTGAGTGTGGGTTGCCTTTTCTTTCGTTTTTTCTTGGAAGGATATTGGTGAGAGGAAAGCAGAAAAAAATCAGTATAAAGGATTTTATCTCCTCCTTTCAGGTCTCTTTAGTTCTGTCTTGAAGTATTGGCGTGTTACTGCATTTATGGACTGCTGTGGCAGTAAGTAGCAAGCTCATTCACATGACAGCTGGTCAATTTTCCTTTGCAGCACATCTCATCAGCCCCTCTAATTTTTTCCAGAGTGTCTTTTCTTGAGAAGATGACTTTCTTCCAAGGAAACAACTATTAATTCTGTTTTACAGTTGTAGGAATCTGCCTCTACCAATTAATATGTTCATATTTTGCCTATTTACTTTTTTCTCACCTCTTCTTTTTGTATTTTGTAGGGTATTTCTCTCGCTGTGAAATAATTGCTGTATAGCGCATTTTCTGGCTCCTCTTGAAGTTTGCCAGCATATGTGCGAATCAGTTCATAGGCAATGTGTCCCAGTGGCTGCTTTTGCCCCTCTTGCATTTTTTAAGTTTCCTCTTTGATTGCCAGTAGGAGTTTTGTGGCACAGGTAAGGTTAGTGGACGCTAAGAAATAACATTACCCTTGGCTGCCTGCTGGTTGGTTTTCATTCCATAGACTTGCAGGCCACCTCTTGAGTGCACATGTAAATACTATGGCTGTTGGTAAGGGCATGGTGAGCTTTAAGTGTGTGTTGGAAAAAGCCATTAACTGGTCAGAGTGCTGAAGAAGAGCCCTCCAACAGAACTGGGTAGTTGGGGCATGGGAAGAGTGGAGGCAGTTGACACTGATGTTAGGCACAGCTTTTGGCTTTGAAAAAAGAGATGAACTGTTCTGTAGCATTATCTGAAATGGGCTGTTGCAAGATCCTCCTCTTCCCCTATTTCTGTCTCCAGTGCCAGATGTCTTAATTCCCACAAGAACCATGGTCAGACACGTAACAATCCAGCATTTTCCTGTAGGGGAAACACCTGCTACAGGGCAGTGTGGTCACTTGCAGCTTTTCTCAAGAGCATGGAATGTATGAAGGCAAATATTCTGATGCTTGTGATGAATAACGTTCCACACTGTACACTGTGTTTGACTCTCCTCAAATTTCCTCCTAGCTCAGTTTTACAAGAAGGCCATAAATTCCAGGCATTCGGGTCATGCCCATACAACCTGTTCATAAAACTTGCTCATAAAAACAGTGTGAAGATTTAATAACTAAATAGGTGGCCATTCCTTTGTAAAGCTGTAGCTTCAAAAACTACGTTTCACAGTTTCAGAACTTTACTGGTGTAATTTTGATCCCCTACATAAACTTAGAAAACATCCAAGCTCTTATAACCCCCTAAGATTCGGGTAGCAGAGAGAGGAAGGTATACTTTGGGCTGGCTGCAGTGGTTCCTGTTCCAGCTGCTGCCGTGCCATTTGCGTGCGCTTCCTGCCACCGCAGTAGGGTTGGCTCAGCTGTTTGTGCAGCGTTTGCTGAGATGCTGCAAATGTGTTTGTTTAAAAACAGAGACTTTAAGTAACCAAACGTTGATGTCCTCCCAGTTTGTAAACTGAGGCCCTCTGTTTTGGTACTAACTCTGCAGTTTGAAATCAATATAACTTCACCCTCAGAAAATAAGCTTTATTTCAGCTGTACCTTCCTAGCAAAATCTTACTGTTTTGGATAAAACCCTTTCCTGGAAGGCAGAAGGGAAAATGAGTTGGTATTCCTCACACCAACTTGGTAAGAGGAAAGTTAAGCAGCCTCATTTCATCCTGAAATAAAAAGCTGAAGTCTGGGAATTATTTATGAATTGTTTTCCCCTTAAAGATGGCAAAAATCTTACTGTGTGGAAGAGTTTGAACTCCATTTACATTGCTGGTTGAGACTTCCAGACAGGCAGTTTTATGTTCAGTGTGTGTAGCCATCATGCAGGGCTGTTTGCAACACGGGAGAAGGGTTGTTGCTTTGTCTGTCAACACTTCTTATCCTGTTCCTCCTTCTGCACTTGGGAGCAGTTACCAGAAATTCTCGGGTATTTGTGGTCTGAATGTTTCTTCACAGTAAGCAAATAGGCTGTTATCGATCAGGGAAACAGTTAAAGATTAAAAATGTTCACGTTGCTGAAAATTGAACCCAAACTTTTTTATTGCATGTGGGAGCAAAAAAGGGACTTCTTCATTCTCCTGAAATTGTGGTGGAATTTATAGAAGATTGGAATGAGCCAAGAACGGGTAGAGTTTTAAAAATTATATGACCTGTAACAAAATGTCAAAGAAATGGGTTTTAGTTAAATCTGTAAAAATGCGAAGGCAGGGCATGAAAAATTGTTCCGGCACAGATAGTTGTTCACCAGCTCTGTATAACAGAACTTAGATGTTCACTGGGGAAAGGGCAATAAAAATTGCCTTTGTTAGCAGGAAAGCAGGCGAGATAGGTGAGCACTGAAACAAGTGAATTAAGGAGCTTGTGGAGTTGTCGTTACTGGTAGATGAATGCATTAAGGATACATTCAATGTTGTAGCAGGTTGTCTGCAGCACTTCTTAAATGATAAGACTGTAGAGTAGTCTTAGAAACCTTCTTAATTTCCTTTCTTACTTCTCTGCTTTTGAAACACTGTGAGGAAAGAAACTGAGACAAGAAAGGGTTGTGCAAGGCAACCCGTCTTCTGTAAAAGCTCATATCTCTGAAGTCTGACGTGGTGAGTGCAAAACTCGCGTTGTCCACACCTTTCACTCCTCTACTGTTAGCATCTGTAACGTCAAGTGTGTTTGTGAGAGGGGACGAGGCCTCGTGGTGACTGCAGGCAGCTGTGTGGTTCCTCTCTCATCCCTTGGACCCAGCACAGGGACCTCCATCCAGCAAGTGCCTTGGTGCAGACACCAGTGCCGTAACCTGGCTGGGCACTTGAATCTTGCCTCTTGGATGCCTGTGTTAATGGGCCCTGATGAACGGACTCGTTGTTGAGGAAGAGTTGGTTTACATGTTGAATCAGTAAATTTATTTCCTTGAAATTATTTAAATGTTTAAAATGTCTGTATGCGTCTCTTAGGATTGGGCGGGGGCTTTCAGATTTAGCTGCAGCGGTTCAGAAAGTTTCTGGCATCATCTTAACGCTGGTCTTTTGTTGGAGCTTGTTGCCATCAGAAGCGGTTCAGCAGAAGGGGCTGGACGTGGATGCCCACAAAGCCCTGTGGTGCTGCTGCTGCTGCCCTCCCAAATCCTTCCAGCTCGTCCTCACGTGGTCGCGCTCTGGTGTCTCTGCCAATTTTGTTATCGGTAACTTTTTCTGCCATCTGTAAAGGCATAAAATAAAACCAGGCTCAAAACTGAAATTCTCCGTTAGTTTTGGGAGATTTGGTGCTTGCTGTGTTTCATTATAGCAGGCTACTGTGTTTGCTGTATTTTATTTTATTTTTTTGTGATGAAACATACTGCAACTTCCTCTCCCTATGACAAGAAGGAGGAGGGTCAGTAGTTTACGCAAAGGCTCAATGTTTGTTACCTGGTTCAGGGAGATCTGGTTAACTAAGTTGCTTAGTTTTAAAAGGAGGAAAAGAGATCACTTGATCAGCGAGCGAGGCCACATGACAAGCAGCTGAATGTAATTAGGTGGGTAGGGTGGTTGTGTGGGGCTGGCAGCCTGGCACGTCAGTGCGAATTTTAGAGCTACTATTCTGAACTACGCTATATTTGTTTTTATTTTCTTTCTCCGCTGCTGCTACCTGCAGATGAGAAACGGTTCTTTTTGCATGACTATGGTATTCAAGAGATCTGAACTGTGTCGGGAAAATTGTCACTGAAGTACCCTTGGAAAACTAGAGATCCATTTGCAGCTGTTTAGCATAGGTATGTAAACAGTTTCTCTTGTTTTATTTATTTTTATAAGATTTATTACATTGCCTTCCTTGAGCTGACAGTTGTGTGCCAGCTGTTCCTCTGTTAAGAGCTTTGAAACAATGTTGCTGTACTTTTGACAAACTGCCTGAAATATTTTGAGAGACAGTTCAGCATTGCTGCACCCTCATGTTCTAGAGGAGAAAGTAAACTTAAAACTGGGAAGTGTACTGGCTTACATAAAACATAGGCTTTGGGTTTAAATGACAAAACTGCAGCTTTTTGATACGTCTTTGGTCATTGCTTTTCACAAAGACATTGGTCAGATTTAAAGACAAGCCTGGGTAAGTTTATCAATAAGATCAAAACAAATGACTGCAGTGCCCAATGTCTGGATTCAGTAACCGTACACGCCCTTTCTAGTTCCAAGTCATCAGACTAAATTTCTTTCTGTGTTAAGTCAAACTTGTTCTACAGTTAGGTGGAATTAGACCTTTGATAGTAAGGGGTACTGCACAAATAACATTTCATAATGCAGAACAAAGTAACTCAGTATTTTTAAATGTTGTACTGCTTGAACTCCCCCCCCCCCGTTTATTCCTGTGTTCTCATTAACATATAAAGATAAATTATACTTAACAAAACAGTCCTTTAGAATGGTGTTTTTTTAAACAGAGTTGCGCACCCACGTGTTTGTTCTCATGTATACTAAATGTATTGATGATAAAAGGAATAAAAGTGGTGTGTTTCACAATCTGTTATTTTTAATTAGCAAAAGCAATTGGACTGCAAGGAACCATGAGAGCTCATCTAGTTCACATTCCTTGTTCAATCATATAGTAATGGTTTCAGTCTTAAAATTAATTATGGTAAAGGCAATATGGGGGGGTGGGATGTTATTACCGTGTTTTGTATCTCCTCTGGAAGAAACTCAAAATGTATGCGCCCGTCTGACTAGGTCATTCCTTGCCACCACAAGCATGAATTTGTAATCGGGCATCCTTTCCAGCCTGTGTGTTTGCCAGCATTTTTCTAATCATGGACCAAAACTCCAGTTTTTGTAGACTGTAAATAACCAAGGAGGAGTTCAGAGAACAGAAAACAGTATTCTCCTCCACTTCTGTGGGAAGGTCACATGATTTTCCCAGGGTTTTAATTGATGTCTAGCATAGAGTATCTTAAGATGATTTTTCTAGTCCTCATCATCACCCTTTGACTTATGTTTATGAGAAAGAAGTTACATGTTCAGAAATGTATTTAAATAAATATGTTTTCTTGCTGTTTCCTGGCAGACATCCTCAGTGCATGAAAAAGCTTATATAAAATAACTGGGAGGAAGGATTTTTGTAAACATTGATGCTTGGCTTAGTGATTTTTTTTCATGTGCTGCGCTGGATGGATTGATTGTCATAGTTGCTTCATCGTAATTTACTATTATATGATGCTTTTCAATTACTGCATCACGTGTGCATTTGGGATGTGTGTTACAGAAACAATTTCTAGCGCGTTTTAGGGTAGTGATTTCTAATAGCCTAAGTTATTTGAGGGTTAAATTTTGATAATGTTGGGGTTCTGTCGTATAGAGCAAAACATAAAAAAATATTCTAGCATGTGGTGCTGCCCCCCTTTGCCTCACCATACTCCCAGTGGATTTCAGTATATTTGCTTTTTTCCAGTATGTCTTTTGTTTACAACGCTATCTTAAACAAAACACCCCTAGTAATTAAGCCTGGTAAAGACAAACTAGAAATCTAATTCAGCTGGAATTCTTTAAACATGTCACTAAGAATGGCATTAAAGAGAAATTGTAATTTTTTTTGCCTTTAAAAAAAAATTGAAAAAAAGGAGACCAAGAAAAATTCTGAAACTATACAAAATTTAAAGAATGAACGAAAAAAAAAATCTTCAAAGCAGTTAATGGAAAAAGACCTGGAACATATCCCAGTGGAATGAGGGAAATAAGCTCTAGTCAAAGGGAAGCTGAAATAACTTTTAAAGGAAAAAAATGGAGAGTGACTTTTCTTTGGTCTAAAATGTTTGACTTCATAACTAGGAAATAATATAGCTCCTGCTTCTGAATTTTGTTTAAACACTGTGTCATAAGGATAAAGTTTCTTTACAAAAATACAGTTTGATGCATGATGGTGCAACTGTTGGTGTAAACAGAAGCAGAACTGGGATCTTGGTACAGCGGGAATTCTCTGGGAGTGAGGGGGCTGATGGATGTTTGTGTGGCTGTGCTATAGGCACTGCAGCTGTACTGATCAGTGCTAACCGAGATTTTCTTTTTTCACATATTGAATTTGTTTTTACTGGAATCTCATTACTCCATTTGTATTTCCCCCTATGGGAAATCTCATGCACTGGTTTAAAATCAAACGAAACACTGCAAGCCAAAGTCAGCCTTTTAATAAAGAATGATACAGCAGTGCCTACTTTTAATGAGTCTTTTCAAATAGAAACTCTTGTTGGACGGTACCATTGCATACTCCCAGTTTCTTGTGACTTATGCACAAAAGTGCATGGCTGAATAGATTCTTTCATATCTATTTACCCTTTATATCCCATTTTTCATTTCAGGGGTTTGATGCCTTTCTCAATCATAATGTAGAACATAAAAAATTGCAAATTGTTACATGAAGTTGGTTTGTCAGTTTGCATGAGATTTTTGGATTCTTCATAAGTATGCAAAGTTTTATACCTAGTGTTAAGGCAAGAAAGCACAGTCTGAATCCACTGTGGTATGAAAACTACATATGGGTTTCCTTAATGAAGTTTTCTACAGGGAACTTGCACTGCTTGGATCAATTAGAGCAGTCTGACCGGCAATTTATTTTCTTAGAATAACTTTGTATATTTTTTTTCTTGGGTTATAGAGATGGTTGTTCTGTAAGCTCACTGCTGCTATGCCATTTATTAGCTATAGCAGAAACATTCAAAATAATAATTTTAATTGAAGACTTCTGGGGAGAGGTAGGAAATTGCCTGTTACTGTAGGTCAGTTAAAGTGAAAATTGAGGACGCTGTATGTCTGCATGAAATGTTAAGATAAGAAAGAATTTTGCAGGAAGGCATCTACAGCGTGAAAAGCTGGCAACAGCTGCCAAGTTTCAGCCAGGGGTGTTACTTTACAGCCATCTTGGGGCCCTCCCTCAATCTGGGAACAACTCAAATGAACAGTATGGGCAAACTGTGGCGTTAGACTTGTGATTCTTCTTGCTTTCCTTGCAGGGCTCATGCATACCTTCATGACAAGAACTAGTGTAAGGAGTTCTACTTTTCTATGCTGTTTATCTGAGCAGTCTTTGTTGTATATCAAGATTTAAATATAATTCATGCTGTAATATAGGGTTCTGATCAGAGCAGTGAGAGAAACAGTGTTGGCAACTCAGGTTGAAAAACACCAGGCTTTTTGAATGGAAGCTTTGTGTTGTGCAGTTCAGCCTGCTTAATCGGTGCTTCTTTGAATTATCCGTTCCCTGAGACTCCAGAAAAGAAGCTGTGCTAGGATACAAATTGAAGCAAACGTTTTGCCAAAGCACTGTCTGGCTATTTAGTCAGACTGCAGAGCCTCAATAGAAAGTTTGGACAGTGTTAATACATGCTGCAGTTCTGGAGCTGTTCAAGTGGAAGATTTGGTGACTTGTTGAAAGTATGGGCTTACTTTTCAATTCTTGTGGGGAAAAAAAACACTGTAGTTTTAGCTTTGCTTTGTTAAAAGAGTTTGAGTAATGCTTTTGAGCCGCAAGGGTGCTCCAAAACATCTGTGTCTCGCTGTCACAGATCAAGATTTCTGCTTTGCTGTCGCACTTCCTGAAGAGAACAGGTTGTGGCCTGTTGAATACCACATGGCTCTATTTCAGGCAGAAGTGGTGTTTTATTATGTAATGGACAAGTTAAATTGTGCCCAGAGTATTCTCAGCAAGTTATTTCTAACCTTTTCATAGCATTTATGAGATATGGAAGCATCACATATGCTTACTATTTCCAGACGCATTTACTAGAAAATCCTGCCCAGTACTGGACGAAAATCTCTCTCTCAGAGTGTAGCTATTACGGACTCTGCAATCAAAGGCTCAGTTCCTTTTTGAGACCTCTTAAGAGTAGATTATTCGTGACTGACCCATCTCTCAATTCGTTTGAAGCGTTATGCTGCCACCCTGCAGTGCTCTGTCTGTCTCCACTTTGCAGTGGTTGCCAGCATGATCTGGAGTAGGCCCAGTGAGCTCGGCACCTGCAAAGATGCTTCTGTCAAGACTTCATGATTTTTAAAAGTTTAGAAGTGAATGGTAGCTGGGACCCTCAGTTTTATCAATCTAGATATGTCCTTCCATCTCTGTCCGTGAGCACCACTTCCCTGCTTAGCATCTCTGACTGTCCCTTGTATTTGAAGTCCAAGCACATTGGATTTGAGATTAAGGAATAGAAGGAATAACCTTTTCTATTTACTGGACAAGGTTTTTCTCATCTGACAGTTTCCCTTGCTTTCCCACAGATAGCTATAAATTTATTTTGCCCTTTGTGTTAGATCCATTTAAGAAATCCTTCTGATTAAATATTTCCACAAATAACATATTAATCCTAATGTCATGCCCGATATTCATAGAGGTTTTCCAGCTCATTAGAAATGGATATTGATTAGTTGTTCAGTCAATAACTTTGATATTCACTAAGTTTTCTGAGGAACAGTATTTTTTCACTGGTGGCTGGAAGTGTGATCTGACACATCAGTCCTGCTCCAAAAGGCCACGATGCCTTGTGGTTAGCTCTTTTCATTTGGCGGGTGTAGACAGTCTAACTTCTGATGAACATGAAAATCTTTGGATATTTCAATGTCATCTAAGTAATGAGAAAACTTTCAACTTCCTGAGGAATATATAGCCAGAACAAAATGTAGGAAATGCTATATATACTGTGTTCTCCTGTTGATTTATTGTTGAACTAAATCAAGTAACTTGCACCAAAAATGACAGATCAGAATATTATAGAAAAACAATAATGCTAAAGAATGGAAGCAGCTGTAAAAAAAAAAAAGTAACTTTTGTTGTGTCTTCCAATCAAAAACTAAAGTTAGCAAGGAACAGAGTTTACCTCAATTGAAAAACAAGAGAAGCAGATATTTCCCAATCCAAAGGATGAAAAGGTGAATTAAATTCTGCACTGAAATTCTTTCCTGCCTCACCCCTTTGTACGCTTGCCCACATCAATAGATGAATGATGTAGTTTTATAGTCCCATTTGTATCATATTCAGGTTGTCTGTTGCCTGACCTTCTCTGTAGACTTTTAATTGACCTAATCATGATAATTTATTTTTTGCCAGATTATTTCCCTCTAATGCAGCATGTATCTTGTATCCTTCATAAGCTTGGCAGTGTGACCTTTTGGAGAATCATTATTGATATTCCAGGTATCTGTCCTACAAAACAAGGTGGAAGGGACTTGAGAACTTTCCTGCCCTGGAGAAGGGAAAAAAAAACCCATATTTTTAAAGAAGCTGCAAATATTTTCCTCTGGCTGTTTACAGTGTGTGCTCTGATGGGCTTAAACAAAGACCCTGGCCTGACTAATGTGTATTGCAGCCTACTGAATCGTCCACGTAGGCAGAGCATAAAATATAATACTTTCTTAGCATGAATACATGCACGTGTTTTCCCTGAGATGTTGCTTCATTTATACTCTAACTGCACATATGAAATTGCTTCCTTTGTCAGTTTTTAGATTTTTTTTTTTTACCTTTTCTTATTCCTTTTATTCTTTTCCTTCGTGTCTGCTTATTCTGTCTGCTGAAGATTTTTCTTATCTCCAGGAAAACCAAATCAATCCTTAAAGAAATGCTCAGTTCTTATGATCCTGTGTGATTCTTACTATCTTCTCCTTTATCTTTCAGTGGCTATTTCTGAGGGCAGAAATAGAAGTGTCCTCTTTTTCCTTGCCCTTCTGGAGTTGGAAGTGTTGCTGAATGAGTGGGTGGGCAAGCTTCTGGATATTTCCCTCCTCTTGTGAATATGACCGGCTTTGTGGGTCAAATCCTGGTACCTCCTGTGTTGACTGAAAGAGGTGGAAACTGTGTCAGTCTGTGTAAGATTGTCATTCATAACTCCTTGATATTGTCAAGAAGTAGTACAGTGTTGTGATGTGTTACAAATGTTAAAGCTGGGCTGTGGGTAAGCTGTGAGCTGGGTCCCAAAGCGGTCAGAATTGTCACATCAAGGAAGGATGCTGGGCATAGCTCTGAATTTCCTGTTTATAAGTTAGTGAAGAAGCATGGCACGTTAACTTGTAAGGCACTGTGGCTTTAATGTATTTATTAGAAGAACAGTTGAATGGTTAAGGAGTAAGCAGTATGGAGCTGTTTTTAAAAAAAAAAAGTAAAAATTTCTTTGCTTTATTTTTCCCAGTCTACTCTGGAGTTTATTCACATGGTGCAGATGTTTGCTTCACAGCTACAACTTGAAAGCAACTTCTGATGAGAGTTCAAGAGGTAACTTGGGAGGCAAAAGCTCTTGTTCCCAGGAGGAAGACAGGTCCTCTGAGAGAGTTCAACTGTTTTCATCAGATACCATTACAAATCTTTATTTATCTACAGTGTTTTCCTACCATGAAGCATGAAAGTGTTAGAAACTGATGAGGGAGTAGAGATGGTGCTGTTCTTTTCGCAGAAAAGTTGAAACTGCACGGAGATCCTTTTGTATGGGCGATGTTGGAGTATCACTTGTAACATTCCTGGGTTTATTTTCCCTTTTTTTCCCAGTTCCATGCTGCCTTTCATTCCTTTACGTAACTGAGCTATTCTTTGAAATTCAGTCTCCTTTTTGTTGGTTTGGTTATGCTGAAATGCAGATGTAGTTGCAAAACTAACTGCTGTTTCCTTTCCTGGCATCTCCATTCCCAGTTTCCCCTGGCTTTCTGGAAATGAAATCCAGAATCTGCTGTTTCCTTGCCCAGCCTGTTGTGCAAGGTTCTCACCACAGCTGCAGACCTGTTGCTTCACTTACCCCTTTTGTGCTTCCCTTCTGGGTAGGATCATGATTTTATGCCTTGCATCTTCCATGATAACTCATTCTCAGAGTGCTTTGTGTGGCTGTCAGTTCTTCTTGCTTGGCAAATTCTGCGGTTCTAACAATGCTGACAGCTGACCAAGTGTCCTTAGAGCACCTTCAGCTGAGGTAGAAGTGACATCAGCATTTGGAAGCTAAAGCCTCAGAATATTTTTTGCATGTATTTTTGCAGACTCCTATATGTATCCTGAGCACCCTTAAAATGTCTTACGTCCTTCCAAGAAAGAGACAATCCTTAGACATTGATCCTAAATTCCTTAGAATTCCTCTATAGTTGAAACTAAAAAGGTCATAACAGTAAAATGTCAAGTAAAGCAACTGAGAGTAATCAAAAGATAAATGCTTGGAGCTACTGAATCTCTTCCTCTCACTTGTGAGAGGAGGGGGTGTTTTCCTTCTTGTTATTTATGTTACAGAAAAGTCCCAGAAGTCACAGAAAGTGTCATTTTGGCCAAAATTAAAGCAAGCCAGGTCATATATTTTCCTAAGAATAAAATAGTGCATCTCAGAATATTTCAGTAAAGTGCTTATTTATTAACTGTCTTCCCCCAGCATAGCAGTTACTTGAGGTATGAAAAATTGCCGCCATAATTTGTTTATATTAAATTTGTACGTATCTGGCAGCTTTTAGCTGAAGGCACTTCTAATAAAGTGTTGACTAAGCAGGAGCATTGTTTAACTCTCTGTCCCTTGTTTTGACAGAGCTGGCAAGTGTCTGATGGTGACCAGTTCTGCAAGCATTAAGGTGCTACTGAAGCCTTACAGCAGGGTGAGGCTGTTTGCTACGCTTCACCCACGCTAGGCAAGAATGTGGTTATTGCTTTGCTGTAGTGTGATGGGAGTGCTGGTATAGCAGGATTAGTGAATTTATTCCTTTGAGGTCCAGATTACTTTCTCAGTGCTTCTGCTGTAACAGGTCAGGTGATGTATAAAACAGCTATTGAAGTTGTTCAAGTCTGTGTAGTGCCCGGGTGAGAAGCTTTTGTAGTATGAATTTACTTGCACTTGCAGAATGATCAAACATGTACAAATGCATTATCACCATCTACGTGTATTTACACGTGGTTCATCGAGAGACCTGCAGTGTCTTCCTTTTCTGTCTGTGTGGGATTTGGACTCCTCTTTCCCTAATGGCCACACCAACTCTTTAATAATAAGCATGCAGCCTCAACTGCTTTTTAAGAATAAAGCCGTATTTGGGGAAACCTTCATTTGCAAAGCATTTTTGAACTCTAAATAGCTTTGACTTTTTCATACTGTATTTACAAATACGGTTTGACTAATATGAATACAGTGGAACCTTGTTAAGCAGACTCCAGCTTTTTTGCCTGTCACACACTGCACTTGCTGTGATGCTGCCAAAGCATGCAACCCCTTCTCTGCGCCCCCTCTGTCCGTTGGGGGCTGGATCTCCACTGCAGGGGGAATATGCAGACTTCACTGCAGTTTGGCTCCTACCTCTAGGACACAGCCTAGTGAATGTCCCACTGTTCCAGTGGGCTCTGGTTTTCCTGAGCAAAGAAGGCAAGGCCAAGACGCAAGTCCTCTCTTTTGTCTGTAAGGTCCACCTGAAAGCTCAGTGACATTTGCAAAAGGTGGACACTATTAAAAGTTAACTGTAACCCTTGAGTGTCTGCTCTCCATCCCCAAAAGGACAATGTGATGAAATCCTGTGGTATCTTAAAATAGGAATTAATTATTGGTCGAATACCTGTGTTTTGGCAAATTCGAATTCATGCGTCTCTTTATAGTTGTGTGATACATCCTACCACGTTAGTCACTGGCGTTATGTCTGGCTACACTGAAGTTCCGGGATGCTGGGGTGATGTCCAAGTTGTACAGAGAGTCATTTCACTTGGTATGAGGGGGAAGGAAGAGTGAGTTGAGTCAAACAAATGGATTTTTTGAGTAGTTTCATACAGAATAGAGGCTTTTTTGCACTTGGGAGGGCTGGCTAGGTTGTGTAGTATGGGGAGGACTCCACCACCCCCAAAAAGCTTCCTCTGTTAAATATTTATTACTTCTCTGCAAAATGGGGTGGTGTTGCAGGTGTGGTCTGAAGCCATGTCAGACGTAATACCTTCTGTTCCAGTCTTCACCAAAGAATAATTTTTCTCTTCTTTAGAATCTATGGTAAGAATGGCTTTCACCATAGTACCCATGGGGCAGCACGGTGTCCTTGAGTCTGGACAAGAGAGAAAGAAAGAAAGATAACAGCAGTTTGCTGTATCACCCTTGCACCCGAGAGACAAGGATGAACAGCTATCAAAAGAACTGAACAGCTGTGATCCATATACTCCATCACTTAATACATTTTTGCATGAAAACACTTGTTAGGAACAATGTCAGTGTGTTTAGGTGTGTGGGTGATGTACAGATATTTTAGATCTGCTCCGAGGTGGTTCGTGCACAAATCTCTTCTGAAATGCTGTTTGCCTCTAGGAATAAATGGGACATTTGAACTGTGTAATTGCTTCCCAGTCATGCTGTCAGGCAGCACCCTCCGTAGACATGGAGACATGGGGCACACCTCTTTATCTCTGCGCGCCCATCAACATGAATGCAAACAGGTGACACGTAAGCCTCTTGGCTGTGTGCTAAAGAGGTGGTGCCAGAAAATACTCCTACTGGAAGTACTATCTCCAGTGTACCCTGACTATTCCTTTAGCAGAGGTTGGGGTAAGTGGTATACTTTACTTTAAATTGATGTGCTTGAGGATGGTCTGATTAAGAGCATGTTCAGATTTCCTGAATTTTACACTGTGCGTGTGTATTTGTGCACACTTTTATTTGCAGCTCAGTGGTTTAGCTTTTTTTTTTTTGGCTTGTGTTTTCATTTATTCATCTCTTTGTGCCTTCTTCCTTTTTCCTTCTCCCCTCCATCAGCTCTGTAGCAGCACGGGAGTTGCATGTTTTGTGGAATGCCAGTTCAGAAGGCATATTCCCTGTTCCCATCCTGCACGGGGGAAGTCCTGCATGCCAAGCCAATTTCCTTAATTTATACAGAAGCAACACTGCCATAGTCTTGAATGTTTTATCACACAATAGGGTTGTGGTATTTGTGTCCTGGAGGCAAAAATATAAGCCTGTTAACGTTGATACCTGTTAATGTGAAAGTAACTTGGACTAGGAAATCCACTGAACAAGAGCAGCACTTGCTTTGCAGAGCATCCCTTCTTGGCAAGCCATGCTCCGGACGTGTGAGTACATGGAGGCTCCAGAGCAGCAGCTGTACGGGCACAGCTTAAGTGACAGCTGTGGGGGTCCTGTCAGCAATGGAAAAGGCCAGTGGAGTTTTCCCAGCACTTGTTTGTAGTCCCTGTCCATCTGCATGCTAGGCGAAGTGCAAAGCCAGAGCTGAATGGGATTAAAGGAGGGGTTTACAAAAGACAAAACCCTGGAGGGTTTGATGTGGAGCCTAAAGCTGTGTCCATCAGTGAATATTTTCAGCCAAGGACTCATAGAAGCAAGGTTTGAGAAGAATAATTCTAAAATGAATTAATTTTTTTTTTTCTTTTGGTGAGCTGATGAATCCTAATTGTATTATCAGTTTTCTCTGATTCTTTCTTTTCTACCTTCCACTCTCCCGATACACGAGGTACAGAAATGTGGAAGGAAAGACTGGAAGGTGTGAAGCTATAAAGCCTAATTTTAAAAAAAAAGCAAAATTGTAAGGAAAAAATGGGATGGGTTTTCAGTAGCAGGGTCATGACTTTTAAAAACTCCACGGCAGTTTTTGCTACCATACTTTGCTGTCAATATATTGTTATTTCTGTTGTGCGGAGCTGGATGTGTCTGGGCACCAGGACTGCAGGTCTCGGAAGTAGAGGGTGGAGATCTCTTTTTAAATATTTGTACAGGGAGGAGGACAAGGCATGAAACTGCTATGAAAATAGCTCTTTGCATGTCTCCAAGGATAGGTTAACTGTGCAGGGTTTCACAAGAACCACTCCCTGAAGATATTTGAATAATAGATTGACATTATGGGGTGCAGTAAAAGGTGTGTGCGTTTCAAAAGCCTAAGGAGAAAATTTCCTTCTCAAGGAAAGCCTTTATAAGGCATTTTTAATGCCCTTCCTGTGAAGGGCTTCTACCAGCCATATGGACAATCGAGGTTTAAGTGGGGTTTAAGTGGTCTGAAATTATGTGGTGTGTTTGTCCAAACAGATACTCTATGAATCAGGTATGACAGTAGGAATACCTTTAGGTTTTACTTCCCCAAGGTCTAGCCTTGACCTTTCTGTTTTAACCAGAGCTTTCACCCAGCTCTGTCCAGTGGACGGGTGCAGCTGAACCCTAACAGTTTCTTACAGCTCCAAGTAAGAGCTGTAGTGCCCTTTCTTCCTGCGTAAGGTCTTGCACAAGGAGGCATGATAAATTAGCTTTCTTGCAACATAAATTAGCAGTGAGTAGGTGGCACTATCATTTGTATCTGTTATTAAAAGTATGGTCTATATACCTATAGCTAGCTAACAAAATACCAACAAGACAAGGCAAATACAGGTGGGATAGCATAGTAAAAGACATGAAGCTAGCTTGTGTTTGTGTAATATACTGGCTCTACGATTTGCATGTAAGCCTTTTTAAGCAACAATTAACGTAGGGGTATTGAAGGTGAAAGAGCACGTACTTGAGTAAAGGGGGAGCTTATACAGCCCTATGCCCTTGGAGAACATCTGAAGGCGAAGGAAACACCATGTACGAGATGGAAGTCTAAATCAAATCCAGTCTTTAGTAAAAACCTCCTTGTTTGCTTTTTAAAATATTTTTCCCTTTCTTCTAGTGCATTTCAATGAAAAGACTTTGTAGAGCTACAAGGTAGGCAACCTGATTTTACTTTTTTTTTTCCCTTCCCCAACAAGGGGAATGATTTAAAAAAATGAAACAAAAACCTAAAAACCAACCCCTTTTGCTGGTATGCGTGTGTCTAATGGATCAGGGCTCTTAATTTCTTCTAAAAATGTTCTTATGTTAGTGTGTGACTGCCTGTTCAACCTGCTCACTTGAATATGCCGCTCCTTCAGACCTGTGTGGTGGATGCAGGCCTGCAATTGTGGTGTATTTATGTAAAAAGCTCACTGATAACTTTTTTTTGCAATAGAATAAAAGATTGAAATAAAAAAAACTTTGTACTAAAACACAACAGTGGAAAGTGAATTAGCTGGCTGTGGCATGGTAGAGAGTGAGTGAGTGAGTGTGTCTGTGTGTGTGTCTGTGTGTGTCTGTGTGTGTGTGTGTGACCTAAACCCCCATTCCTGCAAGGTTTTACTGTCATTGAGGGCATAATGTAAAATATGCCTTGGCTGGGGAAAAGGGGCACTTCAAAACTGGAAATGGCACAGAAGTGTTAGATGCTTTCCTGACTCTTCAGTTGCGGAGTATCTGGGCGTAAATCTGACCGTCGTCTGCGTTTGATTGTGGTAGGTTCAGTCATGACTAAGTCGACAGTTCTGCCTTGTAACCAAGAGCAGTACTAACATAAAGTTGAAGTTTTGAAGATAGTTATGGTTTTAGCTTAATGGTGGTGATGGACACCCACATACTTGAGATATGGAGTTTGTTCCAAACCTCAAGCTGTGAGTTGATATTCAAGAAATGAATTGGTGTTTTGCTATTGATGCAAACTACTGCAGTGTTTGACTTGAAGTGACTAATTTGATTTAGTTCAAGGTACAGATAGTTCCAAAAATACTTACTTACAGTTGAAACAGCAGATTTTACTTTTTTTTTTTGTATTTTATTTCATAATCTATTTTATATTTTGTATTTTGGTATCTATTTCCCTCCTTCATAAGAGGCAATTCAATGCCAGTTTTGTGTTGCTTTTGGAATGGTTATTATAAGCTTATCTTTTCATGTTCATGTCTTTGAACACAACATAACGCAGCTCTCTACTGTTTGTTTTGGGGGAAGAGAGGCTCAGTAGCTACTCAACAGGAAAGTACTAGCGTGCTTACATCAGTCTTTTCTAGCATATGTGAAATTTGCCGGTGATTTTTGTTATACATTCTAGCTGTTGCTGCACTTTGATCAGACTATGTTAAATATCGTTATTTCTTCAAAAGCATGAAAAGGATAGAAATTTCTTAAATGTGTACAGGCCATGTGTACGTGTGTGTTGTTTAATGGCAATTCAGGATCAAGATTTAGTTCAAATTATTAACTAGCACCATGATGAAAACTTGAAAATTTTAAAAATTGGTCCTCTAAACCCCAACAAAAAAAAAACCCCAACAAAAGCAACAATAACATGTTGCTTGGTTATTTTTCCTCCTTGTATGAAAAAACTTTTTCAAGACTGAGAAATAGCTATTGATAGAAAATGATTGTCATTTTTATTTAAATACAGCGGGCAGGCTGGAAAAAAATTATTTCGCATGTGTTTGTAGTGTCACAGTGAATGTGAGATCAGAATTGCATTGCTGGTATGTTTAAGTAGCTTTTTCCAGCTTCCGTACAGATTACAAACAGTTTTGCAGTTCATGTTCCAGATATCTTGAATACTTTGACCTTGATTTTCAGTCTTTCCTGAAGAAGTTAAAATTGTGTTGCCTTCTCTTTCTAGTCAGAGGAATGTAATAAAATTAACTATATACTTTTTCAGTCACAGCTGAATTTGATATTGATAATTGGCATAATTGAGAGTTTAAGGTGAGACCTAAAAGAGTATGGAACTGGTCCCACTGCTGGATGCTTTGTAGTTCAGTGATTTGTATTTTAAACATTTGTCGAAAGAAGCCTTGGCGCAGTTGTTGACTGACTAATCCTTTTTGCTTTGCTTTTTAAGGTGTCTCCTGAATTCTCACTATGTCTGATGGGGACTATGATTACCTCATAAAATTTCTAGCACTCGGTGATTCTGGAGTAGGAAAGACCAGCCTTCTTTACCAATATACGGATGGCAAGTTTAATTCCAAATTTATCACAACGGTGGGCATTGATTTTCGGGAAAAGAGAGTGGTGAGTTTTCACAAACAGTGTCCTACTTTAAAATGGTATCTGTCTTGGTGATGGCTAGAATCTATTTTTTTTTAAAAATCTGACCTGCCGATCCTTATGTGTAGACATGCAATCAATAGGTACTGCGTACTTAATCTTGTGACCAGGAAATGGTCTTATTTTACTTGGCTATTTTTGTTGTTGGTGTGTGTTGCCCCTCCCTGTTTCCCCCAAAGTTAAAGTAAGAGCCGATTCTAAGCCACCACTTCTTACTGCTCAGCAAGCGTTGATGAGTGTATCTGGATGGTGTCATGGGCATTGTGCAGACTGGCTTTTGATGGATGACATGCACCACAGTAGTGCAAGGAGTAAATACCTTAGTGAAACACAAAACTGGTCTCTTGAATAAGTTAGTATTCCTTTTGTGGGACAGTAAACATGGTGGGTTTACTTGATCAGCACATTTGATAACTCAGGATAAGATTTAAGTTTCATAACCCGAATCATATAATCCACAAATTCAGCAAGTTTATGTGTCTCTAAAGATGTGTTTGTAACTGTGGTAATCTTAGGTACAACAACAGTTGAAAGTAAAAAAGATGACCTAAAATGAAGTGTTCTAAACAAGGATCTTTTTATCTGATCCTTCCAAAGCTAACAGATGCCCTTATTTCTGTTTTCATGCTGAGTAAGCTCTTCATCTTTTGTTACAATCATCCAGTTTCTGCTTTTTAAGCTATGATATGATAAGCTTTTTTCAGCAATCTTTTGGCAGCGAAGAAGAGATGTCATTATCTTTATGAGTATATTCTGCTTACTAATGAGGTTCTGTTAGTGCTACAAATATATTGCCAGATTGCATGATCCAATTGTTGCTTTCTTATATTTTAATTTGAACATGATACAAGATAATAGCAAAAAATAGAAAATCAAAATACTAAAATTAAGCTTGTCTAATGAAACTTAATGGACGCTCTAAATATCTGTTTGGAGTCCATAGTCTATTGGGTGTGGTTTTTCCAGTTTCACTTTTATCCTTATTTTTAAATATTCAATTGGATGCAAACTTAAAATGCAACCCAAATTACTTTTGTTTTATAAAGCAGAGGGATTGAGTTGTAGTTGGAATCTTTGCAGCTTTACTGCATTTAATGACTTTAAGTGTTAGTTATTTTGTGTTCTGTAGAGGCTGGACTGCTAACACTCAGTCTTGCAAATTTACGTTTTACAGGTGTACAGACCCAATGGGCCAGATGGTGTTGGTGGCAGAGGACAGAGGATACATCTTCAGCTCTGGGATACCGCAGGGCAGGAAAGGTATGTTCCACCCCCCACCTAGCAAGTAAGGCAGTTGTCATCAAGCTAGATGCCAACGGAACTGAGTATGTGAATTCTCTTTATTGATTATTACATTTTGATTGTCTGACTCAAGATAGGGAAGCATACGTACTTTAATTTTAACAGTGGTGGAAAGTTTCCTATGAATACCCATTAAACTGCAACTGTAATTTACAACTGTAGAACATTAAAACTGTAATTGTTGCTTTTTGTCTTTTGGAAACTTTCAGTTTACTTTTTCGTGGCTAATGCATATAGATGCTTTTAAAGCTTTTATTTTTTCAGTTTCCCTTACATTTCTGTAACTATGTTGAGGTCTTGGGAAAGTCAGACAGGCAAAATCACCTCAAAGGATCCTTGTCTATTTGTCTATCAAAAGATAGTGGCTGATAGTCTTAAAATCAAGAACTGATGTGTATAGGGTTCAAAGTCAGAATTTCATTCTTATTTTAATTTCTGAATCTTGATCAAGTCGTGCTTTGTAGTGGAAGACTTTGTTTAAAGCTCTCATGCTTTAGTGAAATGTTTCCTTGACTTCCTTAGGCCTTGATTATACCATAGTAATGTTAGGCAGTCCCTACATCAGCAAAACAATTATGATGAACGTTTCAATCTAGTTAATTCAGTCTTAAGTTACCTCAGTTTCATGACTATGCAATTATATTTTCAAAGTAACTTGTCAGATGAGCCAACTAATTTCACTTCGCTGGTCTAGGTTCCGTAGCTTGACAACGGCTTTCTTCAGAGATGCCATGGGATTTCTTCTGCTCTTTGATCTGACAAATGAGCAAAGCTTTCTGAATGTCAGGAACTGGATAAGTATGGCATTTCTTTATTTTTTCTTTTTTCGTTCTTTCTTTGCATGGTCGGGGAGGGGGCTATGTTTGTAAATATGGAGTCTCACTGGGAAATAGAACTGAAAATACTGGGGTTTTTATAGCTTTCTCAGTAAAAGAGAGTAAACGTTTTATTCATAATTGTAATAGCTGCTAGTAGTAGCTTCTAGTGCTTACCTGAAATTCAGCTTTGCCTACTGAACTTGAATCTTAACTTTTATAAAAGAGAGCTGAGAGAACATCATAACCCTGGGTCTGGTGATAGTCAGTAATTTAAGTGTGTGGAGGGTCTATGCAAAACTCTGTTTTGACTCACCTGAAGCTTTGTCAGCAAAACTTAATGGCAGGCAAATGTTACTAGGCTGGTGTATCTAGGCGAAGGAGTTCCCAAACTGCATCATCAATCAGGAGAGGGAAGTATATCCTTTCCTGGCAGCTCACTGAAGGTGCTTGGTGAGCATGACTCCTTACACTACAAAAACACAGCCTCTCTGCTAACTATGTCAGGCTTCTGCTCCCCTGTCTTGTTCCCTGCCTTTTCACTGGGTACATGTTAGTGGATGTCCACCTGTTCTCTGGGTCCTCAGTGCAATAGCAGAAGTCCTGTGAGATAGCAGAGAACATGGTTGTTTTCTGTCTTTCAAAGAGTCATTTTCCTGAAGGACTTTGTGTCCCCTGAAATGTGGTAGTGTTCTTAGTGAGTTGTGACCCCTATTCATGTTGTTGCTCTTAGGTCAGCTGCAAATGCATGCATATTGTGAAAACCCTGACATTGTATTATGTGGAAACAAGAGTGATCTGGAAGACCAAAGAGTGGTGAAAGAAGAAGAAGCTAAGGAACTTGCAGAAAAATATGGGTAAGTAACCCCCTTCCAGTTGTTGCTGTGTTTAAAGCCGAATGAAATGTTTTCTGTAATGCCTTTTCTGTATACTGAAAGGTTTCTGTATACTGAAAGGTTACTGTGAGAATAAGCATTTTAGAATGCTTAACTGGCTGGTATGATATCTTTTTTCCTGTCAGAGATTAATGTTTTCTGCATTGCCTAAAAATTCATACTTAGTATTGCAATAATCTTGCACTGCAGAGTGGTTAATCTTCTTTCCTTGGCAGTAAACAAAGTAAACGTTCTGGAAAAGAGATAGAATTTAGCTGGAGAGGCAGGTGAATGATGGGGGTCTAATTCTTTGCTCTTGCCTGTGCTGAGGCTTTCTATGGGGCACAGAAAAGCCAGGTCTCTTACAAAGTGAAATCCAAAAGAGCATTTGGTGAGGTGATGTCACATCAGATTTTAGGGAAAACAAAAATAATACAAAGCAATGATATCCTAATTTACAAGCTAAGTTGTTTTACCAAAGTTTGTTGTAGGGTAGCCGTTGTCTCTGGCATGGCCGTGGAAACATGCGGCCTCAGTTTCTTTGAGAGCCTCAGGACCCATTCACCAGTGTTGGGAGAATCATAGAATCATAGAATCATAGGGTTGGAAGGGACCTCTGGAAGGGAATCTGCTTACAGAGTGCTGGGTTCCCACAAAAGAGCAGCTCTGGTCTACGCCATGGTTCCCCAGTTCTCTGCCACCTCCCCATTCAATATTCCCTCAACTGCTCAAGCACTTTTGTTGGTGCTTCACCCTAGGTGGATTCACCTTAGGTGAATTCTTAGCGACTTAGCCTCAAAGGGGTCAGCCGGGTTTTGCTGCAGGCATCTGCACTCGCAGACTCCTGGGGAGTCTGAACACCGAGTCAGACCAGCGGGAAGACAGGGTAGCCTTGCCCTTCGCCTTCCCTGCAGGCACAGCTCATGTGTCCCTAAAGGAACTGTGTGAAATCTTTGTTCCTATCGGATACTAATTAATCCCATAGTGCTCTTATTCCCCCGTAGCTCTTCCATGGGCCTCATCTCTGGATTACATTTGCATTTCAGTGTGGATCAGAAGTGCACTTTTGAAGCGAAACTTCTGATCCATTTATTGTGGTTTGATTCTTATAGTGAAGCAGCTTTCTAGCATGTGAACTGGATTCCTTCTCAATTGAAAACTAAACTAGATGATGTGCTCCAACCAGTAATCTGCATTCAGTATGAAGAAATTGATTAGAGCTGGTCCAAAGTAAAGCCCACTAAACATGCATAGTGTGAACACCAGGTCCTCAGCGCTAAGTGCCTTGTTCTGCAGGGCTAGTCTGTTGTGCCATGCAATTTCCTATCACGTAGTTACAAACTAGCTTTGCTTGGCCTTGAAGAATCATTGGAGGCAAATCAGAAGCAATCTGTCTATTAGAGACAAATGGGTTTAGTGCAATATGACCTTACTTTTTCCTTCTCCTGTGAAAATGCTTGTTTGAAGTCCGTGTCACACAGACAACAGCAAGTGGTTTTGGTACTTTAACCAGCTCCCCGTGAAGAAGCAAAAACTTTTAAACAGCAGCAGATGGCATGTGGCCATTTCTTAAATATTTGAAAGAGATCTCTTTGCATGTGACTTCTGGAAATAATTTATGAAATGTTTATCTTTGTGGCTGAAAATGCCAACTTAATTTAGGAATAGAGAGATAGAAGTCAAAGTTGTAGATCACATCTGATCTGTAGGCGGTTACAAAGTTCCCTGCCCTGTAGAGATGAGACAGGATAGCTGCTAGCAGTCACTTATTCCTCAGGGGAGCAAAATAATCCTGCTGCAGCGAACAGTCTTCTGGTGACAAAAATGTGAGATAGTGAATATCCTCCTTCTGTGGAAAGGCCTTACACTGGTAAGTGATATATTTTGAAAATGATTGCAGGAGACCTACACACTGAGACAGTAAGATATTTTTGACCACTCATTGAATCTTGCAAGTAATGTAAGAAATACTTAAAATTATGAAGTGATTGTATCAGTCTTTTGGAGAGTAACACTAATGTAGCTGCTCCAGCACCACCCTGTGGGGAGCACTGAGCGCAGAAGGTCAAAGCCTACAGAAATGCCACTGAAACATCCTGACCCACAACCGTAATGAAAACTAGCTTTGTATTCTCAATACCAAGGTGCCCAGAACCTTTTGTTAACAAAGACGTAGGTGGTCTGAGCATTGATTTTTTTTTTTTTTTTTTTTTTTTTTTTTTTATTTTTAACAGAGTTTATAGTTGGGGGTNTTTTTTTTTTGTTTTTTAATATGTAACAGAGTTTATAGTTGAGGTGTCAACAGAAGAAACAGTCATCTTTTGTAATGATAACAGTACTACATTAGGAGTCTTTACTGCCTTGCCTGCAGGGGAAGGTCCGTACTAGCATTCTCTCTGTTGCAATAGCTCCCTAGCTGATGTAGATAGAAATCGGCAAGGAGAAACTCTACACATACAAGGCCATATAAAGCAATTGCATCTCCTGTGGGGCACAGAGCTGAAAAAAACAGCCCTCAGGAGCATAACTTTGGGAACTCATACTGGCCAGTGCCTGTGTAAATTGCGGACTCCATGATGTAAATTAAACTTTATCCTTCTGCCCTACCTACAGAGTCAGCCATTTCATTAATTTCTTTTGCATTTCAGACCGCTGACCACTTAATGTCTTTGTGCTATGGAGTAGCAGCAACAGCATTTGTGAAATTTCTAAGTATGTGGCAGTCGTCATGTATTGTTTTTTCTCCTGTGAATATAAACTGTGTGATGTAAGTTTGTGGTTTTTGTCTTCTGCAGAATACCGTATTTTGAAACCAGTGCAGCTAATGGGAATAATGTCAGCAAAGCCATTGAAACCCTGCTTGACCTCATTATGAAGCGCATGGAACGGTGTGTGGATAAATCCTGGATCCCAGAAGGGGTGGTGCGCTCCAATGGGCACAGCTCTACAGAACAACTGAATGAGGAGCAAGAAAAAGGCAAATGCGGCTGTTAACTCAGTTACAATTTAGTTGAATGTATATGCTATGGTACAGTTGCAGCTTAACTGTTTAACTTATGGACAGATCACATTGTGTAGTTATTTAATGAGATATATTAATTCTTTATATTCATTTTTGTTTTTTCCTCTCAAACAACATTGACCTTTACTTGCAAGGTGTGCAGTTTATTAGTGATAGGAAGGAGGTTTAATTTGGTGTAGATCTGGATATTCCTGTAATTCTCTACTTTGGAGGGAATTGAAGGAGAGGAATTTTCATTACCAAATTTAGAAACATCTCTCTGTACGGGCAATGAGAAAGCGTAGGCTTCTGAATTGAAGGATTTTCAATTGCCCTTTGAAGGCTCCGTTAACTACACAGACTAGGCATTTAGACTAGACATTGTGACAGCTCTTAGTCTCTACTAACGGCAAGCTTACCAACATGGTTCTTGGTTTTGAACAGAAACATTTAATCATTTCATCAATCAATAACAATCTTAAAGAGCAAATCCTGTGTTTTCCACAAAAGCGTGTGAGTGGCTTTTCCTTGCTCTCTCAAACCATCAGTTTTTAGTGATGAAAACCAAATTATATAGAATAAAAAACTACAGAGAAGCACAGGGGTCTAGAGCATATGTAGAGCACTTTGGGTATGTCATGAAATTGAACATGTAAACTACAACTGTGCTATATAAAATAGATCCAACACAGCCTCTGAGACCTCCTGACATCATTGGAATTTCCAGAACGTGCATCTACATATATTTATATGAAAATGGCATAACTGTACATCTGTTGTTATGTTTCTTTTATGTTACCACTCATGTTTTAACAGGAATGTAGGGCAACCTAGATGTCAGCAGAATTTCATCAGATCTAGTGCTTGAATTTGCGCTGAATTTGCTTTACCAAACACAGATTTGGAATGTTTCTTCAAATTTGGATTGAAAAATGAATGATGATTGTTTTCTGGTGAGATGCAACAAAGATACCGATTCTATTTAGATCAGTATTTCTACAAATTTATAATGCTTATTTTATTCTGCCAGCCTTTGTGTCCTGTACATCTTGGTTGTCATATATTCATTTATGGCTTGTTCATTTCCTTTAGGTTGTATTTTAAAAAGACTATTGAGTTGCTTTTCTTTTTGTCCCCCTGCAGATCACGTAAATGTTTTAGTGGATCATGTTACTCTCTGATCATTTTTATTTATTCATACAACCTAAGGAACAATCAGTATTTTTGGGGCCTTTTTTCCAGACTGATTTATGAGATGTGCCTACCAAACTCTTTTCTAGCCTGGCAGAGGTTGTATAACTGCAAAGTATTGCCAATTAGAGTCATAACATGCCAAATTGAGTCTTGTTACAGACTTTCCACAGCAGTTTGTTTACAAAACTCCAAAGCTATTACTTCTTTAGAAATGTATTTATTTATTTAAATATTCTATCTACTGAAGTTTCAGGCAAACATTGATATCAGTTGTGAACATGAATTGCAGCATAACAAATTTTTTGAAGGACCAAAAATGTTTCTAGAATAGGAGCTAATAAAAAAAAAATTTGATGTAGCCTCTGGTTATATTAATAATACGAGAATAAGTGTTAAAACTTGGTTCTTAAAATATTTTACAAAGTAATGCATAGTTCTTTAACAAACACAACATGTAAATATTAGAATTTTTATCACAGCCTACACAGAATTTTTTAAAAGTGCAATATAATTTGACTGCTCTGGGGTTAGGACAGAAATTAAAGCAATTTATATTGAATAAATATAGAAGGTTTTTTTCTACTATACAATACCAAGATTCTAAAATGCTTGTGGACCGGAGTTACTGTAGTTTAACTCAGAGTGCCTTTTGAAGTTACCATCAGGTTTCTGACCAGTAGAGTATGAAAATCTACTGTAGGACACAATGCATTTCAATGTACTTCAGTGTCTGAATTTCTTTTAATGTAGCTCTTTGCTTTTCAGAGGGTTACAGTGGAACTTTGTCAGGCATTAACTTTAATGGGAGTTTTTGTGCTTGTAGTGCCATCCAGTTCCTGAAAACAATAAGGATTACTGCAACCAACTACTGAGCTAAGTGACTACTGAAATGGTGTAAAAATGTTTCTTTATGAATACTTATGTTTAGATTGGATATTAAATATTAAATACTGAAACTGTCATATTTTTTGTCATGCATATTACATGTAACTATTTACTGTATAAAGAGAGTCTACATAAAATTGCTTTGATGTCAGCCTTTGAAATGTGCCATAAGATTTGTTTGAATTATCTGTGACAAAACTTTTGTCCCTTTTTAGCTCTCATGAGAAATCATGGTAAATGTTTCTTAACAGTGAATTATACTATTCTTACTCGTCTAGCACTGGTTTTAAAAAAACAAACAAACAAAGAAGAATTTTCATGTGGTGAGAAACTGTTATTTCAAGAAAAGTTGTTTTCATCCAGTGTCACACGAAGATGTTGACTTGTAATGGAACAAAGCTTTGGAAAGGATTTCCATTATGATGTTTTCTCCCAGGATTTCTTATTAATATAAAATAGTTAAACGTTCCTGACCTGAACCTTGTCAGTGTTTGTTGAACTGAATTGTTACATTTCCTGTTGTCTCACTTCACTATCAGTCTGTGTCCTTCTGTGCTGTCCCTATGTGTGACGTTTTTTTTGGTTCAAATGTGTCTAAATTCTCTTCTGTGGCCTAGGTACTTCTTGATGTTCCCCTCTGGCACTGACCAAATCAGTCGGATGGGGGCCGATGTGTCCTTGGTGATGCCAGAAGGAGCTCAAACCCAAAGAAGAAAATAGAGGCAACGCTTCTGTATTTATAAGACATTCAGAAAGCTGCTAATGTGAGCATGTAGCATGTCCAGAGCAAAGGGAATAAAGCAATACATTTTGTAAAATCTACTGCTCCTACAAAGGTAAGGAGCCTGATTTTTGGGAGTAGCAGCTTCCATCAAGAGCAGTGTAGATTACCAGGTAGGTTGTGACATGCTGGAAGGCACAGCCGCTATTCAGAGGCTCCTTGACAGGCAAGATAAATGAGCTGAACTAAACCTCATTAAGTTTAACAGGGGAAAGTGACTGGATATTCCATCTGGGTTGGAATAACCCGATGCACTAGTACTGGCTGAAAAAACATTTTGCAGAAAAGAGGATGGGCATTCTGACCAGGAGCCAGAAGTGTGCTATTGTGGCAAAGGCGGCCAGCTGCATTTGGGGCTGCATTAGTAAAATGAAGCCAGCAGGTTGAGAAAGTAAGTCTTCCCTTATGTTCAGTAATTATAAGACCGCATCTGGAGTTCTGTGTCCTGTTTTGGACACCCCAGTAGACGAAAGACATTGACACGCTGGAGTGAGTCCAGCAGATGCCACCAGGATCAGGGGGCTGGAGCACAAGGGGTAGGGGGAGAGAGAAGTGGGTTTGCTTAGCTTTAAGAAGAGAAAGCTAAGGGAGACTTTTCTGCTGTCTTGAACTATCTAATGGGAGAGTGAGTATACAGAAGATGGAGCCAGACCCTTCTCAGAGCGCACGGGGATAGGGAAGAGGCAACAGAGAAAATCTGGTGTATAGAAAATTCTGACTAGACGTTACGAAAAAATTGTCACCATATAAGTAGTCAGAAACTGTAACACCAGCTGAGGGAGGTTAGGGAATCTCCATCCTTGAAGACACTAAAAATTAGATGTGGCCCTGAGCCACCTGGTGTAATTTGTCCTGCTTTGAGCAAGACTTTGGTCTAGATGACCTCCAGGAGTGTCTTCCAAACGACATGATTATACACTCTATGAACCTGATGCTACGATTGCACATGCCTGACAGTTGTCAGTTCTTTTATATGACTGTATATGACAGCTCTGTTAGGAAACTTGGACAAGTACATAAATATTTGCAGATGAGAGATTTGTTATGAGTTTAAGGTATTGAGTTGAGATGTTTGGTGAAACAATTCTTGCTGTGGTAATCTGTGTCAAAAATCAAACAAATGAGCCACTCAGTTTGCTGCAAAACCTCCTTCCAGCGAGGCTGTTTTTCAGTTGGATACCTAATTCTGTCTGTGAATAACTGTTAATGGAGTAGAAGTACATATTCTTTTTTGATTATTAATCTGTATTCTGGGCCCCACAACCTTCAATCTATATTGCCTTATAGATCAGGAATAAGCACTTCAAATCCACAACATAATGGCTTGTACTTGAAGAGGAGACTAGTGCCTTGATATGAAAAAAGGGGGGGGGGAAAAATCCAGTTGTAAATGCTTGTATTATCACTGTGCTCTCACATCCCATCTGTCTGCTGGAGGCGTTGGTGACAGTCTGTAATCCACAGTCTTTAAATTGTAGAAGCCACCAAATACTTCACAATACAGTACTCTGCCAGGAAAAAGCTGTCTTCAGTGAAATAAATACAGCCCATAGGGGGAAAAAAGTCACATGGGCAGGAAACTCAAAGTAATCAAACTGAAAAAGGACTGCAATTGCAGATGCCAAACCACAGCAGCCCTAGACCTAAGCAAACTTGTTTACTATTTGGTTTTGCCTCTAGCTGTAAACTTGGTGTCTTCATAGCTTCCCTCATGAAATTGCTTTGTGTGTGTGTCTGCTGTTTCCTCTTATCAACTGGGTTGCCGTCTTCTGTCACAGCCACAAGAGCCTTCCCTCCGGCGTGCAGCATGAGGCTAACCAATATCCTGCACGGTCCCATCTTGCTGTCTGTCTGAGCCAGTTGGGAGCTGCTCTTCCTTGGGGCTGGGGGTGAGTATAGGCACCAGTCATATGCTGTAGCCTGTGTCTCCTGCAATAGGATGTGACTGAGGTCTGGTTTTCAAAAAGATTGGAGACAAGTTCTGTGCTGATAAGGTTACTGACTCTACTGTGCTAAAGCAATTTTTATCTTCCATCTTTCTTAATATAGCCCCAAGCTGACTGCCTTTTTTGTTCTAGAAACCTGAAAGCAAAAACTGCCCTAAAGGCACATGCAATTCAACACACAGATTTTTCACCAAATAATCAGTTAACTTCTTTTAAATGGAGAAGGAGGAATTGTGGTGGTAAAGCCTTATGTGGTGAGGAAGATTTCAGACTCTAGGACGGCATCCTAAGATCGATGAGAGAAGACCCTCTCCAATTCCAAACAATTTAGGAAGGTACAGGGCCTGGTGTTTAGGTCCTTTCACCTACAGGTGAGGTACCAAACAGGTACCTCTGTAGGAGGGGGAACAGCAGGAGTAATAGGTTCCTTAGAGTAATGTGTGCGGAGCCATCGGTTTTAGACAGTACTTCAAATTTTGCTTTAAAAATTAGTTCTCCTGTAGACGACTTGGATCTTACAAATATGGAAATGGAGCAGAAAATGATTTGCCTGAATTCTAGCGTAAATCAACTGTAGTTTTAAAAATCTATTACTCCTTTTCTTTTCCTTGGGTTACTGTCTCTATCCTTATGTTAATACCGAACCATTTCAGCTTCATTCATTTTTCACACTTAGAACAGAATTTTGCATTTATAGTGTGAAGCTGGAGGGGATCAAACACAAGCCGATCACAAAATCTTTTAGTTTGTATTTAATTTCCATACTAAGATACGAAGTGTATGTTTCAGGGATGTAGAGAGTCATTTGAGAAAAAGTCTGCTTGCTTTTGAAGATGCAGTATTGTCTAGTAGTTCAGCCCAAGTTCGTTTCTGTGCATGGGTTGTTTTTTTAAAAAGTACTTTCGTGAGCATGAGTATCTCTCAGCTTTCAACAGGATTCTCTCTGGTGAAATCAAAGGATGGAACAAGCTCTTAATATAATGGATTATAGATAGCATGCGTGTGGCTGATGTGTGTATCTGGTGAGTGGATGTGGTTTTTGGCATATTACTGCTTTTGTAGATACTCTTCTCACCCTTTTTCCCCCCAGTAACCTGTTTGTGTGATGATTCAGACATTGTGGCTCAAATCAGCCAATAAATGGAGCTTTCTTATAGCTTCAAAGAAAGCACAGCCATGAGAACTTCCACACAAACTATAGTCTCAGGATGTTCATGTGGTAGCCTTGTGGTCCAGTTTCTCATTTTTAGAGCAATAATATCTTCCAGATTTTATATAGGACTGATCTGGTTTATTTTTATTGAGAGATCTTGCTAAGGCATAGTAAGTCTCATGGTCCTCCTTGTATTTCACAACGGTTAAAACCTGCCAAAGAAATGAAGACCAATTTGAGGAGCTTATGCTACGCTACTACTCAGAGTTAAAACCAAACCAAAATCCCTGAATTAAAAAAAAATGACACATTCTTCCAGAATTGCTTTCCTTGGGAGGAAATGCGGTCTGAAGCGTGCTTGTTTTGGTGAGGTGAAGGGTGAAGTCCTGTATTGTGCTGTAAAGGGGTTTATGTCTAACAGGAGCCGTCTTTCCTGTTTCCCATTTGGTCTGGCAGAGACCCCATCAGAAGCAGTGGCCATGTCTGGTCTCCTCAGCCACGCTCAGGAAAAGCTCTTTGTTTTTCAGGTAGGCTTTATGTGATCCTATTTGCAGGACTCCTGGCAGTATTGCTTTATTTCGAGCTGCTGGTTTCTTTGCAGGGTAGGTTGCTCAGATGCCTATAGTGTGTGACGGAGGAGCGTTACTGCTCTCATGTTGCAAGGCTGTTCATTGTAGGTATGAGGAGAGGCTTCTGCAACCCCAGATAAAATTGGAAGTGCCATTTTCCAGCGAGTAGCTCCTGAAGAGGTATCGCACTGGCATGTTGCACCTCTTGGTGCCCTCTTTTTCGGAGCCCTGGGGCTGGGCTCTCCTGCCACATTGCCAAACACCCATTGCCAGAGTGAGTTTTAGAATCATAGAATAGTTTGGACTGGAAGGGACCTTTAAAGGCCATCTAGTCCAACCCCCCTGCTGCAAGCAGGGAAATCTTAACTAGACCAGGTTGCTCAGAGCCCCGTCCAACCTGACCTTGAATGTTTCCAGGGATGGGGCATCGACCACCTCTCTGCACAACCTAGGCCAGTGTCTTACCACCCTCATTGTAAAGAATTTTTTCCTTCTATCTAGTCTAAATCTCCCCTCTTCTAGTTTAAAACCATTACCCCTTGTTCTCCTGCAACAGGCCCTTCTAAAAGGTTTGTCCCCATCTTTCCTGTAGCCCCTTTAGGCACTGGAAGGGGCTCTAAGGTCTCCCCGGAGCCTTCTCTTCTCCAGGCTGAACACCCCCAGCTCTCTCAGCCTGTCCTCACAGCAGAGGGGCCCCAGCCCCCTGATCATTTTTGTGGCTTCCTCTGGACCCGCTCCAACAGCTCCGTGTCCTTCCGATGTTGGTTGCCCCAGAGCTGGAGGCAGCACTGCAGGGGGGGTCTCCCCAGAGCGGAGCAGGGGGGAGAATCCCCTCCCTCGCCCTGCTGGCCACGCTGCTGGGGATGCCGCCCAGGTTTCCCAACACCCGGTAAGCCGCTGGCCCGACAGGCCTGTGACGGGAAGGACCTGGCGGCTCCGGGGGGCTGTGCCCGGGCCTGCTGAGGAAGCAGCCCCCGGTTGTCCTGGCGCGCCTGATGGCTGTCGCTCCGTTACCCCGGCAACTCCCGTCGGGCTGGCTGGGCCGGGAACCCGGAGCCGGCACTTGGCTTGTTTCCAGCCCACTGCCTGCGTCGGGGCGGCTGCAGCTTCTCAGACAGCCCTGCAGCCGCCCCCGTCCGTAACGGCCGCGCCGA
>VYZM01012170.1:0-48069 GCA_013398915.1 Dromas ardeola | reverse complement strand
AAGGGCCCTTTTTTTTTTTTTTTTTTTTTTTTTAAAAAAAGGCACAATGGCAGGTTATTTGGCTGAGTTAGGGTGAAAACACACGATAGAAGAATGTTAAAAAAAATATATTGTTTGAAGATGATTACCTTTACTAGAAGTTCCATCTTTTCTGTTCGTTTTCTTTAGAAGTGACTGTTAGATGGGAAGGAGTGTGTGGTTGAAGAAAAATAGGGTTTTCAAAAACTCATGGATAACAAATGTAATTTTGAGTTTTCTTAAGTTTCACTTGTGCTCTGGGTACTACACAGCCAGGGTAGTTCAAAGTGACGCACAAATTTAGGGAGGATTAAGAACTGTAAATAGGGATATGATTATGTGTTGTTGTCCATGCCCCCCGTCATACTGCCATCTTGCAGCATATTCTTTTTGACTGGAAAATGTGTATTGGATTTGGGACAGTTTGGGATAAGGGGTTGTTCTTTAGCTTGGCTGTTAGTTAGATAATTTCAACACTAATAAAAGGGAAATTTAAAGTGTGGATAGTGACATTTCTTTTATGCATTTTTAATGGGCCTGAAAGCATCACCTGGATAAACATAAGGTGCTTCCATGGCTAGCAGTGGCAGGTGCCTAAAATGAGTCTAGTGATCTGTAGCGTGTGTAGAAAAATGGAAGGGAGGGAGGAAATGTCAGTTGGAATGTTTTGGCATACGCTTTAACAGCTTTCAGTAAATTCAGTCCAGGACTTAACTAATGTGCTTAGGACTCCTGTTGCAGGGTAATCTTTAATGCTTAAAGCTACATTCCAGAAGGGAGACTTCGTGTGTGTGTGTGTTTATTGAAAAATGTTATATGAGAGGCGTGAGGATTTATTGTTGTTGTCAGGATGGCACTGTATCTGAAAAGTGCTGACAGGTATAGAGAATTGTTTATTCACAGTACAGGTTTGGTTTTATAGTTATTTTTGCAGATGATAGTTCTCACAACTTCGGTATATTTTATGTATAATCAGCTTAATTACAAGCATTTTTGCACGTCCCTGACAGCTGTGAAAATGATTTTCATTTTATAATGAAAAACCAAGAATAGTACTTGGAAGTCTGTTTGTTAATAGCTGTATTAGAGCTAAAAATATTGAAATTTGAAAGGTTAATGTCATTTTCAATGAGCAGTATTGTTAGAGAAACTTCAGTGTTTGATATCATGCTTGCAATGGGGCAGGAATAATATGATTTGACTGTAAACTTACTCTCCTCCCTCCTTCTTCTTTAAGATATTTAGATTCTGCAAATCAAAATGCCACAGAAACTTCAAAAAGAAGCGAAATCCCAGAAAGATGAGATGGACCAAAGCATTCCGGAAAGCAGCTGGCAAAGAATTGACAGTGGTAAGAAGCTGAACTGGTTCACACTTTACATTAGCTCGCTAAAATGGCAGAAATCTACCCTCTTCAGTTGCAAACAGGTTAGGTTAGCTAGCTTAATGCATTACCATTTAATTAGATGAGCATGAGGGATGGAGTAAGTGGAGAAAAGAGGGGCTGTGGAAGGGGATGTGAGAGTTTTCTTGAGAGTGGGCTATTCATTTAGCTTGACTGTAACTTGGAACTCCCATTTCAGCTTTAGTGTGGAAGCCAGTGTATCAGGTTGGCTGTTCCCAAGTCCAAGGCATTTTTTTTTTCCATCTATGAATCTCTTACTCTCTGTACATTTGGTAACTGTGTTTCTGCACAATCAGATAATCAGTGTTACTGGGTACCCCAAGAAGTCTCTATGTAGACACATAAGATAGTTACCCTTTGAAGTCCTAAAGCATACAATGTATAGGAAAAGTCCTTGCATAGATAGGAATGTTTCAGAAACATCGTATGAGATCTTAAAATAGTTAGAAACTATTTAAAGACAAAGTTACTTCAGTGGTAAAAATACTCATGTTTGGTGGGACAGTCCTTAAATAATTCAAGAATTACTGTGACTTAATTACTTGTTTTTTGACAAAATACTAACAATTTAGTTAAGTATCTTGATGTGGTGATTTGCTGCTTTCTGTGGACCTTCCAAGGAGAATAATGTGGTTTTATTTTATTTTTTTAATGTGATTTTGAGAAGCCATGATTAATTACCATCGTCTGTAATTGTATTTCTTGCTTTCAAGTTTGCAAGGGCACGTAGCGATAGGATGAGGGGCAATGGTTTTAAACTAGAGCAGGGTAGGTTTAGATTAGACATCAGGAAGAAGTTCTTTACAATGAGGGTGGTGAGACACTGGCACAGGTTGCCCAGAGAGGTGGTGGAGGCCCCATCCCTGGAGACATTCAAGGCCAGGCTTGATGAGGCTCTGAGCTATCTGATCTAGTTGAAGATGTCCCTGCTTGCTGCAGGGGGGTTGGACTAGATGACCTTTAAAGGTCCCTTCCAACCCAACACATTCTGTGATTCTATGATTCTAAGTTGTTTCTGGCTAAGTTGAATTACCTTTTTGAAAAGAATCTAAGTTCTTAATTTAAAATCCGTTTATACATTTCTAAATAGGTGACAATATGCTCCGATTTTGAGATATGTCTATATACGCTAAGAATTAAAACAATATATAAACATAGTGCTTTGTTGTAGTTTGGTTGGTATCCATTCCTTCATAAGCCAGCTTTGGAGAGTGTGTGTAAATAGGCTTGTAACAATCAGAAATACTGTAGTTTGTAAGAAGGTGACAGTTCTTACTGCTTTAAACATGTACATTGGATAGAGGTTAAATGTATTTACTTGTTTTCCTGGGTTTCATTTTTTGTTTTTTTTTAATTAACAAAAAAATTAAGGACAGAACCTTTCCAGGGGGTTGTTCACAAGGCGTTTCTGAAGGACTGTCTTATTCTGTCACTCAGAATGACTGAAGAGTCGGTCGTTCTGTCCCCTCATGTTTGGAATTGAAAAGTTCTGTTGGCCAGTATGGGGCAGCTCTAGTTTATCTCTGTGCATGTAGGTTAGAAAAGTGTGGCACTTTGAACACCTGTACTCTTTTTGACTTCTTTTTGCTGTTTGTGGTGTGTTCTCATGATACAAAACAATGCTGTTTATTATAAATAGGTAAAAGCTGACTCAGTTTAGGATAAACTGTAGTGAATTGATGTGATGCTGTGTCACGCTTGGCTAAAAATTAATTTTAGGTAATGTTTTTAAGAATAAGAATCACGTCTAGATGTTAGCATACGGTGTGCTCTACAGCTTGTATTTTGGATATTTTGCTTGTTGCTATCCAGTGGTGAAAACTAACTTTTGTCTGCCAATGGAGCATGGCTTGTGGGTGTGTATGTGCCATTTCTTGCTATTCTGTGCAGTTGCTGTCATTGGAGTTGTCTTTAGCTCAAGTGAAGATTAGCAGCTGGTCTAGTAACTCTGCTTTACCACTACAAGAAAGAACCTGTGGGCAGGGAAAAGTCCTCAGATAGACAAAAGTTGGTATAAACCTAAGTATGCCTAGCAAAAAAAAAAAACCCCAAAACCAGGAAACTCTTTTTCTGTGTTAAACTCTTGGGGGAAGGGGTGGGGGGGACGCAACAAAAAGAAAAAAACCCAGTTGCCCCAAACACCACAGTGTCATAATTTGAAATATTTCACAATTTCAAATGGTTTTATATTATTTCAATATTCTTAAAATGAAACGGTGTTTCTTTTTTGAACCTTTTCAAAATTACAGGCTGTTGAGTAGAACTTATTTGACCTCCATTAAATGCTTTTGACTTTTCAATTTTGCCTTCCACTTGTCTAGTCTACTCTGTATTTTGTATTCTACATTGGTTTTCTGTGTTCCTTTTGTCTTGCTAAAAAGAAAATAGCTGTGGGAGATGTTTGGTAAATAGTTCTCTCCAGACAAATCACCGTGGCTTCTGACACTTTGAGGTCAAACACTCTACTCTTATTTCCTTCTAGTTTAGTAATCTCTGAAGGTTGTTAACGTATAGGGACTGAGATTCTGAAAGGGGAAAAAAAATCATGTAAAATATTGTTACATGAGTGAGTGCTATAGAAAGAATGTATTGATCTAAATATGCTTCTGTATATAACCTATATTTACTTTTTCTGAATATAGGATAATTCATTTGAGTTTGAAAAACGTAGAAATGAACCAGTGAAATACCAGAGAGAGTTGTGGAACAAGACTGGTGAGTCATTTTAGAAAAAATAAAAGACGAACTATAGGGTGTGAACTTTTATTCTACACAAATGTTTTCAGAAGATTTCTTATAATTCTGATACTTTGTAATGATTGTGTTTGAAATTACTGGAATCATGACCAGATTCTTACGTGTGGAGGAGGTTTGAGTTTTGAACAGTTGTGGAGTTTCACTTGATTTTATTTCTTTTCAGAAACTGGTTAGAAATTTTGAAGAATTGTCTTCAAAAAACTTTAGTTGTTATCCAGCTTTATAAGAGGCTCCCCGTGTAAGCCTTTTGTAGTGATGCAGTTGCTTCTTTGTTCATGCTCGTTCCACTTCAGTTTAATAAATCAATTGTTATAAAATGGAGGAGTTACTTATGTTGTGAATGAATGCCACAAAGGAGAAGGTGATAACTTGCATCTGATTTCAAGTAAAGTAAGAGTCTTTAGTTGTGATGATTAATTGTAGAAAATATGTGTAGGCATGAAAGTGGAAGCATAAACAAGTTTTAAATTACAGTTCATCATAGTTGGTACACAGAATATTCCTATACTCTGCTCTTTGAAGAAGGAATAACTTCTTCTATATAGTATAAGAGTGGCATCTGATACAGGGTGATTATGGGATACTGGTGGAGTTGCTCTGCAAAATAGCATGTATTTTCAACCATAGGTATGTAAGCACATCTGAAACAACTTCTGCTTTATTTCAGTTGATGCAATGAAGAGAGTGGAGGAAATAAAGCAAAAACGCCAAGCCAGGTTTATTATGAACAGGTGAGGAGAAGTATTTGTGTTATGGGAGCTCTCACAAATCTGTATTAGACAGTCAGTCTTTCCAGAGAAATGATGATGAAAAGTTTTAAATGGTTATTTCCTTTGTACATATACAGTCATCCAAACAATGGAGTGAAATACTTTCAGTGGGCTCTACTGCGCTACCGAACTACTACGCTTTTTTGGCCGTCCAGTGAAATGTAGCTTTGGGACACTTGATGATAATAAGTTATCTTTCCTTGTTTGTAATATCGAGTCTTAGATTTAAACAAATTTCTGGTAAGCGTTGATACAGTGCTGGCGTTTTTTCCTAGTTTTGCATCCAGTATATGCTTTTTTTTGCTTTTTGGTTTTCATATACTTTTACCTTTATTTCCTTTTACTCATAGTTTCTTACAGTTTGCATACTTATTGCTAAAGATGTGGTTCATGCATTAAAATGAAAACAGACATGTCGTCTTTGAAGGTAATTAAATTTAACTCCCCCCCCCAGATTAAAGAAGAGCAAAGAGTTGCAGAAGGCAGAAGACATCAAAGAAGTCAAACAGAATATCCACCTTCTTCGTGCCCCACATGCAGGTAAGAACTTGCTTTACCTGGTTTGCTTAGGTTAGCTTGTGTATACAATTTTGTGATTAATATTGGTAATTTTGGTATGGCTAATTCTACAGGTCAATAATCCTGTGCATTTTTCTTACAATTAATTTGTCTGTTGAATGTGGAGAATAGCTCTTGCCACTAAATGTAAGCAGTGTCTTTGTTCTGAATCAAACATACCTTTTATTTATCTAGTCCTGCATTCATCCTTCCTTTTCCCTATTTGAGTATTTTAAACTGCACTCAATAACTACTCTCTGTACTGCACGTTTGTTAACCAGTATGTTTATCTAAATCTTCCCTTTGGTCTGATTATTTGAACTCAGCAGCCTCTACCACTGATTGATATAAGATACAGTAGTTAAACTCTCCTCCTTGGATTTGTTAGCTAATTGTGAGAGTAGAGGGTTTTTGTAGTTCTCTGTGTATAATGAAACTTGTATGAAAATACTGGTTCTTCAGTGTAAGCCTAATGTTTTTTTTAAAATACATTAATTTAACAATTTTTCACTAAAATATGTGCCTAGTTCAGATATAATAATGTATATCGTTTGTTAGTGAACTTAGTTTTTCAGTTGGAGAAATCTGTTTCTCCTGTGTAATTTTCTGGTTTCTAAACTCTTTTATTAGAAGCACTAGCTTGTGTTAGATGATACTGATAAAAATGGATTGTAAAGATTATTTATTTTTTAAAACACAGTTAATGGAGTAGAGTAACGGCAAGAAGTTAAAAATGTTTCCGTTAGTTATTCTTTCATAAAAATTACCAGTGATTTTGTCTCTGGGGTTGTAGATGTGACATTTTTAGATGTTAACTAGAATTCTGTTCTATGTTTTTTTCTTCCAATTTACGTTAACTATAGTCTAAGATTGTTTATATGTGAAACAAAGTTTTGCCAATATATATTTAAACTTTGGTTTAGTCTGCTCCTTGTTTGTTGAGGGAAGAAAATGAAAAAGGATCTGAATTCAGAAGATTAAACCTGAGGGTTCATTTCTTTTGTTTGGCTTCGCTTACGTTAAATGAATGAAGCACGATAGTACATCTGTTAGTCAAACAACAGCTTCTCCAATGTTTTGCAGTTCCTGCCTGGCCTTAAAGAGAGCAGAATCCAATGTCAATCCTGGATATCTTTTTTTTTTGTTTGTGTGTTTTTGGTAGCGTTATTGAGAGTTAACGCTATTGCCATACGGCGCAACATTCAGGAGGGCTTAAATCTTTATATAAAAACTAATGTGTGAGGGCCATTGATCTGTTAGAAGTAATGGATTTTTATAGTCCTTTGCAAGGTTCTGCTAGGTATTGCCAGATACATCAAAGTTCATCATACTAGATGAAAACATATGTTGACTGCATTTTAGATTTTGTATGAAAACAGCATCAGTTTTTGTTAAAACAATTCTTCAGTAGTTTTAGGTGGTGGTGGAGGTCAGCAATAAGTACTTGTAAGCTTGATGGGTTTACTCCCAAAAAACTCTTTAAGCAATATATTTAGGCTGTTTCATCTAGCATAGACATGTATATTGTCCGAAGAAAAACAGTTATTTGGGTTTAGAGAGACATCTTTAATTTAATTTTTTTCTTTGCTCTGAAGGCACACCGAAACAGCTGGAGGACAAAATGGTTCAGAAGTTGCAAGAGGATGTGGCTATGGAAGAAGACTCTTAAAACGCTTTTATTTTCTATTTATATCTCTTCAGCAGTTAACAGCTCCTTACTGCCTCACCTGACATTCAGAACTGTGCTTACAGTTGAAGAAAAATATATTTTAATGAATAGTGGTCATTTACAGTTTGAATAATTTTTGGTTTTATAAAAAATAATAAGATGGATAGTGTTTTGGGCAGTATTTACAATTATGTAATTTGACAAAACCTTGTCATCAGGATGGAGGATAAGGCATATTGGGGTACTGTGTACTCCTTGGAAAGTTACACTTTCTTTCTGGATAACTTTTCCCTGATAATTCAAGGAATAAAAGTTGATGGCCCTGAGCTTTTCCTATTTTGTCTGTTGTTCTTTTGTAGTGGTAAAAGCAGGTAAAATTCTGTCTTAATGGTTATAAGGTGGAGCAGGATGTATTATTTTTTGTCAGTCCCGTGTAGTTCAGACTTATTTTCACTCTTGTCATTGGGAAAATTTTTCCGTTTGTTATGAATGCATATAGTGTTTGTTTTATCTCCTTTTTAAGTCAGCTTCCCCAGGATTACATTGCAGACGACACCTAAGCCTGGCAAAGCTAACACTGGACTTTCTGCTGTTTGGAAAATAGTAGTGGTAGTAACATCCAGTCTGAAGATGGACCTGCCATCCTCCTGACCTACGAAATTCAAATCTGACACGTAATCTCGCTGATTGAGATGCTTAGTAAATCACACTTTTCACTGTTTTTACCTAACACTCAGGATTATTTTGATAGAAAAGAAGGTCAAGTTAAAGTGTAGATATTTTGCATACTGTGGTGGGATTTATCTTTATTCAGTGTGCCATCAGTACTGAGATGAATACTCTGCTTCTTCAAACTGACAGCAGTTTACCTGCAACAGTGCGATCAGAGAAGCCTTTCAAAGGCATTTAAAATAGTATTTATTTTCTTGTCAGGGCTAGTTATCCTGAAAAAATTTTAATTTGTAGTTCTATTCCAAACTTGAATATGTGCTGTATCAAGCACTGGAAGACATCCTTCTGCCTACCACCTACATGTGTATTGTGTAGTTCAGAAAAGAGTCATATTTGACCATATGAAAAGGGGCAACGGGGAGTGTGTGAAATAAACAGGCATCATACTCGGTTTTTCATCTCTTGATTTATGAATTATGTTTAGATATTTAGAAAACTTTGATGCAGTGAGATAAAAATAACTGAATTCTAGTAATAAAAATATGTAATTCCTTCAGATTTTCATGAAATTAAAATTTTGCTATAATTTCAAATTTGCTGATAAGGTGATAGCTGGTAAGTATTCTAGATGTACAGTATTAGTATCTCCCCTGTAAACTGTAATATAAATAACATCTCAAAAGCCTATGGTAAGTTGAGCAAAAAACACGTCAGTGGGGTAAAATCACTAAGATGCTGCAGTATAATCCTTGGACATAGTGAAAGGAGACCTTCACAGAATGTTAATTTGTATGTTTATGTGACTGTACAAGTTAACTCCGTAGCTCAGGAAATCTGTTTCTTGCATGGCCCGTTTTACCATAGTATTTGATGTCCTTAATCCTTGAAGTGGGATACTTTATCTAAAAATCTTATTACAGATTTTTTTCTTTTTTACTGAGTTTTAAAGATAGGATGTTCAGTGAGTGCCAAGTTTTAATTTTCTACAAAAATAGTAAAGCAAATCTGTGCAAAGCAGAGAAAGGCGATGAATCCCATTGGATGTTATGCAGTATTTATATACAATCTTTTACTTCATATGAGGTTTTTTAGTATTAAATAATTTATATTACATACTATCTGTAGTTTTTCTGTCCACATCTTTAAATGAACTGTGGTCCTTAACTTGTTTGTGTGCTCTATAAAAGCGTCGCTATGGGATTTTTAACCCTTTCCTATGAAGGTCTGTAAGCGGAGCACTCATTTTGCAGCAGCTGAGAAGAGCCATTTGGGGAGTACACCACAACCATAAATGCTGAACATCCTGCCAGTTGTATGAGTTGCTTAACCTGTGTATCTCATTACAGCCTGTGTAATAGTATAATTGCAAGCAAGGGCAATTTGAAGTTAGTACTGAAGTCATCCATCATTGTGCAGGCGTGTTAGTTCCCTGAGAAGCAGAGACTTGTTGCCTGCCCTGCTGTGTATACCTTGTGAGTATGTAGGAGGCAGTTAAGTTTAAAAATTTGTCATAAGCAACATGCTTACACCACCCATTCTGAAGGTGCCCTAGTGATGTTTTTTTTTCATTTTTGTTTTTTAATTTAATTGCCATGGTGTCCTATTCTCTTGTCTGTGTCAGCTGGAGAAGGATGCTGCTGAGACAGCACATGGCGAGCGGGTAACAACTGCAGCTGAGGAACACCACAGGGCTGGTTATCCTCCATCCTTCCCGTCTCTATGTGCAGAGACCTTCCTGAGGAGCTGCTGAGCTGCGGAGGAGTGGGGGTTTTCTTTTTCTTTTTCTTTTTTTTCTTTTTCTTTTTTTTTAGGGTGCTGGCTGTCAAACCACATTTCTAATAGGAATTCTTATTCAAAGACATTTTGGTGAAAAGCGGTTATTTTCTTTGCTTGCTTAGCATGAAAATTTTCAACTAAGACTAAGCTGACCGAAAATTCCTTTAGATTTTGTTTTGTTTACAAGACTTGGAGAGAAAATGTCCAACTGAGCAGATGGGGAGCCCTCGTCTGCCTCCTGCTTGTGGGGCTGAACAGCAGACAGCCGTCTGGAGAGGCAGGACCTGCCATCAGTTCCCCCTTCAATAGCAAGTTGGAGACACCATATTTAATGAGCAGCACATCGTTATTCATTAGAGATCTCTGTTTTAGTGTGGTACAGCCAAATCACTGATCCTGTCTGTGGTGAGATCTAGTAGGAGCAGCGCTCAAGGTGCTGTGAGTACAGTCTGTTACAAGACTGATGATGATGTGTCCATTTGATTTGATATTTAATCAGAAAAATAATTTACTTATGAATAACTGGGGTAGTGCTTAATTCCAGTGTGCAGTCCATCTTGCTTGGCATTTACTAGATCCAACAAACTCTTGACGTTTCGTGTTTGTACTTGATGCGATTGAAAGCTTTTCTTCAAAACAAAGTATGATGGGCTTGATCAGAACAAATGTGATACTCTATTTTTAAGAAATGCCATTTGGTTTCAGTTGCCATCATCTTTTCTCACAAAACAAAACCAGACGTATGTTTTTCTTTTTTTACAGACTGACTGCAAAAGGTGGAAATGTGGATTTTTAATAGTGATTTATGAAGTGACTTTTTCTTATATTTCCCCTTTTCCTTTTTAATCCATCACTTCAATGATTTCAAGTCAAGCGCTGGCTTTGTTTTCAGGAGAAGGTTAACCTGCTGCTAACACGTTGTGGCTACTGCTTCACCTCCTCCTGCAGCGCCCGGAGCAGGCCTGCAGCCCTGTGAGGTTACAGCACTGCCCTGAGCCTCCAGAGACGCCTGCTAGATCTTTTATCAAGTTTCATCCTTTTTCAGGATGCGATTGTCATCATCATTATCCGAAACCCCACTGCTTGGGGTGTGGTGTGGAGATCTGTTCCTGTCAGGCCGGGGAAGCCTGCAGCCCACCCGTGGTGGCGCCATCTTAGAAAGGAGGGCGCCTTCCTGAGGTAAAAAAAAGGCCCTGGAGAGCTCAGGTGCTTTTGCTGAGGCCGTTTCCATGTTTTCATATGAAGTAAGACCTGGAGATAACTTCTTTTTTGACCTTTGGTCATGGGTTGGTTTTGCAATCCGTCGCTTGTTGCTTTGGTTGTCTGTGGAGTCTCTCGTTTTCTTGTGAAATTTTGATCCTGAGTGAACGACTGGAAAAAATGAAGTGATGGGTGATGGTGGGGGCTTTTTGTTGTGCTTGTTTGTTTGTTTTTAAGAAAAAAAAAAAAAAGAACATCTCAGGCTTCCATTTCAGTCTTTCCTTTGCAAGTGCTGGCAAATACGGTGTGGAAAAAGTGAAAATTACTGCTTTCTCTATAATTGAGTTGTGCTGAACTGGTGCAGATTTTCTTCACAGGAAATTGGGCCTTCACATATTTTTGAAAGATGTGACTTCTTAGTACTTGGCAAGGGAAAAATCTTTGAGATTCAGTGGATAATGATAATTTTGCAAACTAGCTGAGAAACAAAAGGTGTTAGATACAGTAAACACACTTTTGAAATAACATTTTTTCCCTGTAACTATACTGTAAAAGCTTACAGCATAAAAGCTGTATTCAACCTTTTTTCCTAACCTCCTAAATATTACATTTGGTTGGATGCCTTTTAAATATTGAAAAACAGTTCCTGAGAGAAACTTGATGGTGACTGGAAACTTTTAGTTTGCAGGAAAATGTTGGCTGTGTTGTAATTTATGTAGCTAACTGACTTGAGATGTGCTTACTCTTAGAGTAACAGCACGACCGAGCCCAGAACACGTATGAGATCGGTCCTTTTGTGACACAAAGAAACATAAATCAATTCAATATGTTGACATGGTCATATGTGTCAATGGCTGGAAAAGCAATATAGACAGCTGCTAATAGGTCCGAAGGCTTACGTCCCAGGAGACGATATTTCAACCTCCAGGCTGTTCAATTCCTCAATTACTGTTCTGGCCTCAAAAATTCAATCTCCTTTGCCAGCCTAACTTATTTATGGGCTGCACTGAACTGCGACCAGGGAGAGCAGAAAACCGAAATAAATCAACCACTGATAAAATTGTTTAAGTCTGCTTGTTGTCTCTCTGTCTATTTTTAGATCTCAATTTAAAAAGGCCTTATGCAGAGAAATGCCTAGGATTTCTTTTTTATTGTTTCAGTAATAATTAGTCTTTGGTGTTGTTTGCTAAATACAAGGAATTTTTTTTCCTAATTGTGACCTAATTGACCTGATTGTAGCTGTAGTGTTTTGAACAAGCAACATTACTTGAGACCAGGTAGGAACAGAGAGAGAAATAAGGATTTGTGGAGGTAGCTGAGCTGGTAATGCATTCTTTGCTGGTTTTGGTTGTTTGGTGTTCTCCCCACCTCCCCTGCCTTCCCCCTTACGTTTTTCATACTATGTTTATTTTGGTAAAGTCACTCTTGTTTCTTAAACTGCTGTTGCTTCATCTTTAAAGTGCTCAGAGAACATTTTGTCTTACACACACACACATATATATATATGGCAGTAATGGTATGTACTGAGTAAAGAGGTATCAGCTCTAGCTCTACAAGCAGTGTGATTTATTAGTGACATTGTTTCAGTACAGGGAACTGACTCCTGAATGGAAATAAATGTGTTATTTATAAGGCAATAATTTTGTGCATCCACAGGTTATCACCTGGAATTAACGCAGGGGTGCCTGCATAATTGAAAATAAATTCTTGTTTACAGTTACATAAGCTGTTTTCTGTAAAATGCCACTGTGCACTAAACTTGCTGATTAAGAGAATTGCTTTGGTAATCTACTTTGGCTGAAGTGATTCCTGAGTGGAGAATTTGAGAGATTTCTTGGTACTTGGCAAAATAAAAAGCTGTCAGAAATTCTGTCTTGTGTTGAAGCTAGCATTGGTTGCAGTTACCCCTGTTTAGGCAAGATGTTGCCAGTGGTAATGTTTTCATTCTTTTAGCCTCATTGCAGAAACTGACTCAAAAAGCAGTGCTGGGTAAGGTGAGTGGTGGAAAGACCAAACAGTTTTCTCTCGTACAATGACCGTTGCCTGCCACTCCCAACATTGAGCAAGTTCAGATTGCACTTCAAATCCCCATGTATTCATGCTTTATGTACTCCTTGACACAAAACTCAGGGACAGAGGAGTACAGGCCATACAGGTTTAGCTTGATTCATGAGGGTGGCAGACGTGAACCCAGCAGTCTTTAGATGCAGCTGTGAAGACAGCTTTTTCTTCTAATGGTGGGTTTGGAAGTCAGAAAGAACCAGCCAGGCTGGTCCCCTGGGCAGCTCCTGCCTTCTCTGTTTGGTTTGTTGTGCCTGGGTACAGATGGAAGGTCATTCAAGGTTAATTTGATTAGCTCTACACAGTTTGTGAATGATCTCTGGGGAAAATCTTTCTTTTGAAATAGAAGATAAAAATATCATAATGTGATCCTAATTCACGTGTGATATTTAGAAATACATAGTATTTATCCTTGAGCTAGGACTAAATTTAGAATTATCTATGCGCAAAGCAAGCTCTAGTCCAGATTTTTTTCGGGTGTGGCCTTGCTACTGCTTCAGGTGCTTCATATAGAGGACCCCCAGGATATCTGGGGAATCCGGTGATGCTGCTTTGAAAGAACTTGTGCTTTTTCTCCATAGATGTTTACCTCCGTGTCTGGTGTTGACTTGGGAGGAGATTGTGTGCCAGATTTTGTAACTGGCATCGTCAGAAAGCTGTGATACAAAGGTGACGGAAAGCATTCTTCACTCTCACAGCTGATGTAGATTCGTTTGTTTCAAAATGGAAGGAGATGGCCCTCCAAAAAATAGCTTTTACTGGCTGTTGAAGGCTTTCTACACAGATATATATAGACTTCAGATTCTGCTTAAAAACATACAGCTGTGAACATGGGAGGCATTCTTAGATCAAACTAAAGGTGCTTGAGCAGGGTAAAAACCTGTAGGCCTCTAATAACAAATTTATCCACTTCCTCTGTTGATAGGAAAATAGTGTCTGCAGGCAGCAATATTGCAAGCTTTTCCAGTGATCATCATGGTCTGCACTTCACTCAGTTCAATTTATTTTCTTATTATATCATATATAATGATCTACGTGAACCTGGTCATATGAGGAAAATCTAACCCATACTCTTCCTATTTTCTAAGGATATGCCAATTTTGCTGAACTATTCCTTACAGACTGTGTAGATTTTTTTGGCAGTCACTTAAATGTGCATTAATTACATGGGTTTCATCTCTTTGTCCAAAATTTGTTAATAGTTTTTCACTTTTCATTACAATCATATTGAGTCCAATTTTGGAAACCTTTAAAGCCTTAAGACTGAAAATAGAGGAACTTTCATGCTGGTTCATATCCAAAGTCCATTTAACCTAGTACGACCAGTGGTGGCCAGTATGACAGATCCTTTCAGAGAAGTATAACAAAGCATGCATCTGAGTGACCTTTTCCGTAGTTTATCTTCCCAAATTCAAACAGTAATTTAGGGATTTCTTTGGAAATTGCTGGTGCACCAGTCTTCTGTAACTGTTTCAAACCTAATTTTGAGCCCCCCCCGTAAGTAACCTCCAGTTACCTATTTTCTAAAACAAAGGGCTTTCATCTGTTATCCTGTTCTGTCGGAAGGCATACTCCTCTGAGCATCTCTGTTGGTCTTTTTTACATCTGTTCTTCTTGTCTGGTTTGTGGGATGGAATAATGAGAAATTCTAGAAATATTCAAGATATGGATGTGCCCTGGATGTCTACGCTGTTCATCGTTTGTTTCTTTTTTAACTAAGTGTCTTTTCAGCTGATACCCCTAGCTTTTTCCTGCATGTTTTGCAGAAAGAAAATAACTTTCACTGTTCATAATTAAGAATTTGCCAGGTCATTCGCTATGTTTTCTCTTTCTAATTCTTTAGTGAACAGGCAAGTCCATGGCTACCTGCATGCATCAGACATCATGGCTAGGATTTTGCTTTTAAGAGAAGTGAGATAGACAACATTATAAAAAAATAAACAGACACACAAAAAAGAACTGCAAAGGGATTAAATTCTGTCAAAACAGATCTCAGCAGATGGGCATCTGCTGCTCTTAACAAGCCAAGAATATCACCTTGAATGCTCTTCATTCATGAGAACTGTGACTTGGAAGTGAGTGGTGCTGTTCTCTTAAATGCTTGAGCATAGCTGATCATAGATGCAGGGAAGCATTCACTGCTATGGAGTTTTATGAATTATTTACCTTCTTAGAAGTAAATTCTGACATCCTAAATACAGTACACCGTTTCCCTTCCCACACATTACATGGAATAGCTGAGCGGTGAGTAGACAGCTACAAGTCATCAGACCTGAATTTTATTCCTGGCTCTGCTTTCCTCAGTAATTTTAAGTTGCTCAGCTTTTCTGAGTCCTGTCTAAAATGATCTACCTGATCCCAAGGAGTACGTTCCCTCTCTTTCAACTTTTCCATGCATAGAAAGGGACTGAAGTGGGACTTACTCCAGCAATTAATTTTATTTTAAAAGCCTACAGGACATTTTTTTATGCCATTTCAATCTTACTTTCCCAGCTCTGAAACAAACACATTTCCTTTCATTCATCCTTTCCATCTTTTTTTTGATAGGTTTGTGTCACTGTCTGGGACCTCTAGGGCCAGGTTCAATCACGAGACAGTTCTACTGGTTGCTGTGGAAGTCAGATGGGACTGCTAATGTGCATGCCTGATACCAATCAGTATAATACAAATCAGACCTGGTGCCATTCTGTAATGACTCTGTTGGTCTGAACCCAAACACCTGACTGGGACAAAGAAGCTCCCATGCAAACAAGAAGTTGACTGTTGTTTTACTTAGGTGAATGCCTAGGACGTGGGACATCTTATTGGTTTCTGCTTCTTCTTCTGAAGTTAGATAATTGGAAATTCTAGTAGTTCTTATATCTAGTAACACTTTGTATTCTGTATGATTTTTGCCTTAAGCCCTGTTTCAGAAACTGTCTCTGCTTATGTAATTTGGAAATCCTAATAGAACAGCGTAAGTCTAGTAAGCAACCAAATTTAGCACTGAAATCTCTATTATCACTAGGGAGACAGGACAAAAGAGCTGAAATATTCCTAAACTATTCACTGAGCATATAGTCACATGCAATTTGTGATTCCGAGGTTGAAGATTTTATGATTTATAGCCTGAAATGTAATCCAGTATTTTAAAATGTAATTTAAAGCTTTTTTCCCTTGGCTTTCAAGCTTATGAAGAATGTATCTCAGCCAACTATGAATGCCTTAAAGAAGTGATGTCTTATTCAGTCTGCAGACAAGAAAAACAGATAGATAAAAGACGTATTTCCACTATTCTAAATCCAGTTTTAATTCTGAAACTTGGGTTAACCAAAATCAAAACTATTTACTCTTCAGCTTCTTGATCACAACAGCATTTGATTTCATCTCACTGTCCAAAAATCACTCTTGCTACCTGACAACCCTGAAGGTTTTTAAGCTGAAGTTGTGGATGTTCACAATCTTTCTGGCATATTGAAAATTCAGAGATAGGCAAATTCAGCATTCAAATAAAGAATATATGGATTCCTATGCTAACTATATCATGTATTTTCATATATAATTCTTAAAATCCCACATTTTTTCTTTAAAACAAAACAAAGAAGGCCCAGTTAATTGATGTCAGAAAACTGAAAAATTATGAGGGAGAATAAAGCCCTTGGCTGAAATCAGATTTGTATGGCCCGTGTTTTAGAAACTTGATCTGTTTGAGCCATTGCCCATTGCAGCCTGAAGGAAACAAGTATCTTTCTTGAAAACTTGATGATGGGATCCCAGATAATCAGTAACCTAGGGCGTACTCCTAAGGGTGACTGCAAAACGCAGTCAGAAAAGCTTTCCTTTCTTGGATGATAAAAACTTGAAATGAGTCTTAACATCCAGTCATTAGCATTCAAAGCCCTATCCAGTCACAGAAAAGTCTTTTTGCTCTTTTCTCCTCAGCGTTATATTTATAAGATGGTAAGAATTTGATACAGAAGCCAGAACCTGAAGAAGGTGTTCAGTGTATGGTGATTCGGCTGCCTGGCAAAAGATCTTGCTTTGGCAGTCCCCAAACCGTTCTTGTGAAGTATTCCTGAGAGAAGGACTCTTTTGGTGTGACCATCTGTCTCTACACAGTCATTTGGGCAAAAATATAAATTATAAACAGGAAATCGCCCCGTTGCCAGATTAGCTGCAGAATATGCGCTGAAGCTCTACTCACTCATGAGGATTTAGTGCCAGGGTTCTTTGCTAGGGATGAAACACTGTATCATATTTTCTCTTCCTGTCGGTGTTGGATTATAAACTAAATCCTGCTTGTTTTACTTTCAGAAGTAGTCCCAAAGGATTTTGGTGGGATTAATTGCATATGAAAAGCAAGCAGGATTTGGCATTCTGTGTACTTTGGAAATGAACTAGAGGTAAACATTATCAAAAGCTTGAGCTTACTGATGCTATTTCAGCTTGTCTTGTGATCTGAATCTTTTCTGCTGAATACTTATTTAATGATGATCATGTAACTTCAGAAAAATCACTTTACAGTTCTGAAAGGGAAAAGGAAGAAATCTGTTTCAGCAGACACTTGAAATAACTGCTCAAGTCCCTCTTCCTGCCTGGTTAGGCACATGATGTAGGTGCTTTGTTGAATTTGGGAGTTAACAAAGAATACACTTTTATTTTTCTGCTGTAGTGTTTCCTCTGTAATATTCTAAAGTTTCTGCTGGGGAGGGGGTGCGAAACACTGTTATGATACATTGGGGATAATGCCCTGAAAAAGCTTTTGTCCTATGGATTTAGAGTTTGCAGAACAAATTTTAATACTGGATAGTGTGGGTGGATGTAGGGATGAAGAGCTGCAAAAAGTAAGTCAATACCTGATGAACTTGAGACAGTTATAGCATCAACTGTCCTAGATTTTATGTAATGGGGGAGTGGAAGAAGTTATGTCAAACAGACCTAAACAAATTTTTTTTTTTTACTCTAATGTTTTGTAATCCATTTTTATGACTTTTCGGTGAAGCTATTTCACTTACTTCAGTCTTTCACCTTTTTGAAGTTGCCAGTTTGTAATTAAGGATTGATTTTTGAATGCTGTGCAGAATCTGTTTCAATTACTTGCTCTCCTGCAGTTTAACTGAGTTTACGGTAATCTGGAAGGATCCTTTGGGGAAGGTTAGCTTTCCTGGGGAGGGAATGAGGGAATCTGGGTGTCCAAGTGCCCTGGAAGCACAGAGCACATGTGGGCAGGGAGATCAGGGAAGATGTAATGTAATTTACCCAAATCCTTTGGAGAGCATGGACCCAAGGTGAGAGCCAGAGGAGCCTGGTTAATCCCAGTACCTCAGGGGCACTATCAGTTTTCAGAAACTAATTTCAAGATCCTGAAGATCAGTTGTGATCTTGTGTGGAATCAGTGGGCTTGTGTGGAGGCTGAGCCATGGAGAGAGGAGGAAGCATGGTGTGATACCTTGAGCGCTACAGCCGCAGGGTTTCCGTGCAACAGGGGTTCCTTGCTGCTGTTATTCTATCTGTAAAACTAAAGCTAAATATTTTGCAATGATAACATCCAGTCTGTCTTGGATGTGTTGTGTTTTAGGCTAGAAAGAAGCGAACTGGATCTGAGGGCATCCCTTATTCAAGGGACACTGTCCCTACAGCAGCTGTTGTGCAGGCTGTGTAACAGCTAGAGCAACAGCTTTCAATAAATAAGAAGTTTATCTTGTACTTTCTTGCTGCTCTACAGCTGTTTGCTCCAGCCATCACCATCGTCCTTCACAGCTTCCCCTGGCAGCTCCCTCCATATCTGTCCCCTGTCTCCTTGCATGGCAGTGTCTGATCCTTTCTTAGGCCATAGGTGCTGTTCTGATAACGTTAGGGAAATAATAACATACGATCAATACTTCAGCTGCATTTGGAAAGTTACATAGAGAAAGTTTTCAAGTGAAACCCAAGCTCACGATTCCTGACCTGAATTTTTTGTTACGAGGAAGCATATTAACTTCCTGAATGAATTAAAATGACCTAAAATGGCATGATGTGGCTTTCCCCTGGGGCAAGGACACAGTGCTCTACTTGTCTGCATCTCTACATTTGCTGTCTCAGTCAGTTACCTCACATATCGTCAGCCCAGCAGTCTTTATGGGGGCATAGGTAATAAATCCTACATGATAACTTTCTTACTGTTGTTGCATGATCTGGGTGATTTAATGCCATTCTCAGATGGTGACAGACAGCAGCATAAAACACTAGGCCCCAAGAGCTAGATCTGAAATAATTGCTGTGGTGCTCTTTGCTTCTAATTCCAGACAAAGGGGAGACCGATACAGGGTTTAAGTGCTGAAATATGTAATGCGTTTTTAGTGTTTTTATGGGAATCTTTCACATCGTGTTTAGGTACTCATCCATCATGTGGTATACTGGTTGTTTATCAAAAAATTCAAGAACCAAAGGCATAATTTCCTGTACGTTGATATGAAGGAGCACAGTGTTCGTGAGATGCTGGTATTTTAAACACTTTTGACTAAAAGTTAACAAACTCATAAATAAGGGAAGATATTCTTGACATTGTTTTTCACATCCATTTTTGAGCATTTCTTTTGAGTTATCCTGATTTGATCTCAGATGTTCCCCAGTCTCTTTGTTTCGGCCTGTCTTCTCTGAATATTGATAGTGATAGATGAAAACAGAAGATCCAATTACTTAATCTTTTTACACATGCTTTCACTTTCAGCCAAGCAGCAAGGTGCAAAATCAGAGCATGTTTAAGACAGTTTCAGTCCTTATTTTTAGTTATGGTACGTTACCTCTGTTAGAAACAGCTGATGGTATGGACAGCATAACTACTTGAATGAAATATATGTACTACATCTTTTAATTCTCAGTGCCTGGGTGTGTAGTATGAAGACCTATTTTATTGGTTAATATTGCTTTGCAGCATCATTAGTAGGGAAATGGGAAACATATAAAGGGGTTCTACAGATACTGCAACATACCAGAGAAGCAAGCTTGTTATTTTTATTCTTCAACAAATTACACCCGCTCCCTACTGTATGAGAGATGCATTTAATTTATTTTTTCATCGATGTCTTATTGATCCCTCAGTTGTCATGCTTTTCATTTTGTTTGTTACCAAATCTGCACAAGTCTGATCTTGTGGCATCACATTTAGATTTTGAACTGCATCATTGTCTTGCCATCTGTTAAAGCCCTATGTCTGCTGAGCACTATTGTGAAAGAGCCACCAACTGCTCGCCAAGTCAGAGAAGGTAACAGATTTTTAATTATACAGACAGGATGGGAGTGGTGGGGGACTGAACAGTGAGTGATTATTGCTCGGATAGTGGTGGTGTCTCGCAAACAGCCTGCTAACAGCATGTAGTCTACCAGAAGTGGCCTAATGTTGTGCATGTGTAACTGCTCTTTGGAGATAAGCTGAGGGATGTGGACTTCCGGGCGGAGGGGGGGGCTGTGATTGATGGGTGCCCAGCTGTGTGAAAAAAATGAGCACAGAATTAGTTTAATCACAAGTTTGGTAGATGGAAGAAGCTGAAAGCTCCCTGTAGTCTGTCTTCTGACCTAAAGTGTGCTGAACCTGTAGCTGCTTGCTTTGATAAATGAGAAGGCCCATATAAATAATTGCTTCTTCTATTTTCCATTGATTAGTATTCAGGATAGGCCACTTTGGAACTGAAAATGAAGAGATTAGGTGTATGTAACCTCTGCCTGTTGGATGCATGCAACCTTCAGAGCATTTTGCACCAACAGGTTGCTGGGTGCTCACACAGCCAGTCTCCACATGGGATCTCCGTTTCATCAAAGGAGACAGGAGGGAAGAAGCCCCAGCAGCTCAAAGCAGGTCTGCTATTTGGTTGGGACTAAAATCCCCTAAGCTTTAGCAGGAATTTGTGCTGCCTTATTCTTTTTTTCTGTGCCTTTACGAGTGTACTTGAAAACGAAAAGGGATTAAGAACATCTATGGCAGCACTAAACTGAAGATCAAAGAGCAGAGCCTGTTTGCAGGGGTTATGACTGCATAATTAAAGACTAGTCTGGAGGTGGGCTGTGGGGGACTTATTGTTCCCTTAGAATTACTGTGGGCAAACTGGGCATAGAATGAATTTATTTAGGATATGAGACAGAGGGGATGCCATCTCAAGGAAACAAGGCTGCCTGCAAGCAGTCATGCTGGGCCTGGGTCCTCTGAGAGCACTGCTAACGCTGCCCGTTGTCAGGAGCCTAGGACTGGGACAGGGCAGGGGGGTCTTAAATTGCAGGAAGGTGATACATCCCCACCATCATACATTGGGGCTGGAGAAGAGGAATTGCTCTGCTTCTGGCTTTTGAAGTGTGGCTTTGTCAGCCCTCAGTTGGGGCTGACATTATAGCAAGAGATTAGATTTATGAGCTGGAGCCTTTCACAAATCCTAAACTGTCCTGGCTAGTGTTTTTCATTTCAGTCCTGGCTGCCCTAACTGGAGTGTTTTTAATCAGGGGTTTCTTTTCCTGAAGAACTTGCGCTTATACCATGACATCATGGAAGAAATTTAAAAAATGGCAAGAAAATCTGAGGTTGTGTTTCCCTTTCATCTCAGTTCTGCCTCTCTGGTACTGAATGAAGCTGTAAATTAACTTTCTCCGCAGCCCAGGGATGGCTGGAGGTGTTCTCTGCGTGCCTGGTGGGTGTTGCCTGCCCTGTGCCGCCCCCAGGGAGGAGGGAGAAGCCTGGTTTCTCACACACTGAGACAGCTGCTGGAGGTGTGGGGATAGGGCCTGGTCCCAAACCATGATGGATGCCCTGCATCTGTCAAGAGCAACATGTAAAGGGCCTGTATGCTGCACACATGTTGCCTTCTGCACTGTGGGGCTTCCTGCCCAATGGCAGTTCCTGTGTGTGCACCCAATGCAAAATACTTCATCCTGGAGGTTTTTCCTGAGAATGCTGTTGACTTGCTGATTAATCAAATGACTGGCTAAAATAAGGGAAATAGAAGGTATGCTATTGACTTAAATTTCCCCTCTGCTGCGCTCTTCATTAGACTACACTAATCTGCGGTATGACTTCTGAGATTTTTCTCTTCTGTTGATCTAAATATAATCAATGAAATCAAAACCTTATGGAAATTTAATTTGCTGAGTCATCAGATCTCTAATCTTGCTTGATTACAGGCCTGTTGTCAGAGCCAGGCTTCATGTGCTTCGAATTCCCAGATCGTTACTGAATTGTTTAGTGTGTAGCTGAGCGTATCTTTGCAATGTTACAAAGATAGGAATTCACTTGCTAATTCTCAGTGAAAGCACTGTTCTTGTCTGATCCAAGGGTAGCTTGTTGGAGAAATGTCAATAAAATTGGGGGGGGTTTGATTGTTTTGAGGCTTTTTTTGGTTTTCAATGCAGGACAGATATTTTCAGCATGGTACCAGTTGGAAAGGCATTGCGAATGCAAGCTTCTGAGTCAGCAAAGAGCCATCAGGGCTAGGAATGAGAATGAATGGTACAAATTGTTTTGACAAAAACAAATGAATCTATAAATGTACCCATTTAAGCTAATAAATCTTTTCATAAGTATTCATGCCATGTTCTGGTGTGACGCTGGCAAATACTTTTGCTGTCAAGAAAAAATAGAGGAGAATTTGTGTAGCTGGTGATGCACGGTATAAACAATTTAGGTTAAATGAGGGGGGGAAGAGAATTTAAGGGCGTCTTGAAATAATTTGCAATTCTGATGAATTGTGACTCATAGCTAAAATAAGTGGCGCACTTCTAGAAGCAGGGAAGTATAAATTTCATGGGATAATATGCCAGGTATCATTGATAGTCTTGTCTTCACTTTCATCTGTGTTGCTAATGTGAGTAAGTTTCAAATGAGCTGTCTTCAAGAGATGTCGCTGTCTTGTACAGTGGCTTGTACAAGATGATAGAAGGGCTTAGACATTTGCACAACTAATTAGAACCTTCTCAGTGTGGGCTCTGGTGGACAATAAATTCAACTATCTCTTAAGTTCCCCAGGCCAATACTGAGGAAAGGCTGTGTGCAAAGCAGAAAATGGTGCTTGTTAGTGTTTGCTGACTAAAACCTGTAACAAATGTAACTTGATTATTTTAATGTATTACAGTTATGTTCCCCTGTATATGAAAGGTCAGCATATGGTGAATGCTTTTTGCCAGGAATATCTGATTTAAAAATTGAAGAAAATTATTCAATACCCACCCTATCCAGTATTACTATTACTGGCACAGTATACTCATCCAGTCTATGAACATATTAATGATATGCTTTTATATATCACTAAAACTTGCCTATGTTTGTGAGTATACTCGCTATGAACCTCACTAATTCTTGCTATGTATTCTTGAGCTTTGTATCCCAAGCTTCAAGAATACACACAGAACTACAGCTTTCAGCTCATGCTGGCACATGGTTAAATCGCAACTGGTAGTGAGTTGCTACAAAAGCTGATCATCTACTTACATAAAGTGTTTTTTCCCTGGAAGATCAGATGCCTCTGTTTATCAGGTAAGTATATAATCATCAGGCCCCTCTCAGGGCCATCCCAGTGCAGGGGTCAGCATCAGCAGGGTGCCCTGGGGGGCCTGCTTTTACCTGCCCTCCTGCCATGGTGCCTGGTAGTTTTGCTCAGTACCAAGCTCTTCAGAGCTGCTTTTGGATGTTAAAATGCTGAAGCGCAAAGTTTACCAAAGGGATAGGCAAACAAAGCAAGCGTGGCAAAAAGGGCATTGATGAATGGTGCCGGTGGATGGGGAGAAACGATGCATTTCTTTTGGCTGATACAGCAGGGACAACTTGGATGGAAGTCATGGACACCGAAAGTAATGAGGTCATTTTTTTTTTGTTTGGGATCCGCTACATCTCCATGACAGTGACAGAAAGAAGATCAGGAAATCTTTATAATCAAGAGGAGCTTGTAGGAGAAGAAATACAGTCTGTATAGAATTTTAATTATAATTAGTCAAGGGGAATAACAACCTTTAAGAAAAAAGCTTAAGAAGTGAACATATTTCTAGAGCTAAGCCAGGTTTCATTTCTTTTTTTTTTTTTTAACAGCATCTTTTTAATTTGTTGAACAGCCAAAAGCTATTTTGGAGCAAATCCAAGGAAATAAACCTTATACAGTAAATAAGGTAGAAGTTATAAAACATCAGCATTCTAGTGACTGCAAAAATATTATTAGTATTGAATCATTTGACAGTGTAATAAAGGAGGTCTTTTAAAAAAAATTTCTGCACATATGCTCTCTTACTGCTTACAATCTGAATTTTAAAGTTGAAATATTTAATACACAATTGCAGAGATAATGACTATGCTTGTTCTCATTAAGGTCCTTATTTGGAAAAGTAAGAGTGGATAATAAGTGAAAGTAGGTATCTAGACAGCAGGGTCAGTAATAAGAGTAACAATAGCCATCTGGTAATGACTGGGAGCTATACTTACAGAAGGAGAAATTAAACAGAGAAGCATTGGCTTCTAATTACATAGCTAAAAAAAGCCCTGGCTGGTTGTTTACAATATACTGCTGAAAGTATATTGCAGCTAGGGCATGAGAAGAGATAACCACTCATCTGATAAATGGGAAGTGGGAATATGCAATAAAGAAATACCACGCATAGTGATATTTTGTCTTTAGTGACGCCTGTGCCTGTAAAATCTTCCATTGACCCTGGGAATTCTGCCCACGTAAGGAGTGATCTCACCTGCCAAGGATGCAAGTAGATAGAGAAGAAAGCAATTTCTCCTGTGTCTTGAGAGAAAATATTGATGTAACTTGATGGTAAATATGGAAAAGGTGACTAATCTTTGGGAGCTTAATCCTGCTGGCCAAAAACTATCCAGTGTTACCTCCTCATGACTATATTGGTGGGTGATTTGCCTACCTAAAGGTGAGGCTTAGCAAAGCTCCTTTAGTTTTAATATTGCTGCAGCTGCAAATCAGGCCTAAAAATTTTGGCACCATCTCTCTGAGTTTTGAGAGGGGGGAAATGAATATTTTTAGTTTTTAGCATTACATTTCTAAGGACTAGGGAGTAGACAATGTGATTAATATTCAGAAAAGGTACTAACTTGTGTCAGGTTGTCAATTACAAGCATATCAGCCAAAATCAGCTGTGAGGAAACACTCGATAAAAATAATAGAAAGAGGTTTATCAAAGAAAAGTGCAATTTCATTAGAAACACACATTGGTTGACTGGTGATTTTGATTAAAAAGATAGCGACATTGCTGGTGGACCTTCTCTAGGACAGAGCAATCCTTCTCATTTATCTTGCCTTAGAATAAGATGCCAATAATCTTGTTGAAGGAAGAGTAAAATTAAAAGCACAACCAGAAGAATATAAAGGGAGAAGAATGAACATTTTCATGGAGAGGGGGTTGAAAGCTGTAGTTCTGTGGGCAGTTTCATGTAGAAACTGCCTTATTCTCATGTACAGCTGAAATACAGTTTTAAAGTGAGTTGCAGAGCAGAACGTAGTATTGTGATATATTTAGGAAGATGTTTGCATCTTTTGTGTGTTGAAGCAAATATATATGTCGTCATATGCTTTTGTTTTGCTTTTCCCTGTGTTAAAATTAAGATACTTTCTACTAGAATTCCTTTACTCATTTGCAAATCTCATTAGAGCAAGAGGATAAATGCCAGCAGTAGGAAAAATGGAAAGATTGGCCTTGATGCCAAGAGACAGCCTCTCGTCCACACTCAACTTGTTTGTGACAGAAAAGTCAGACAGGTGAAATCTCTAGTGAGGCACCTACATCTCGCTTCGCAAATCAGTTCCTGGATATCCCCCCGAGGATTTGCACTCTAGCCCTGCACAGACACTCCAGCAGAAGTGAAAAAATGCACTAGACTTAATTCCACCATCTCCAGTCTATGCCTATAGACTCGTATCATTCCATGTTTCTCATGTAGGTTTCAACAAGACAAATGTTCCCTGTGTCTTCCTGTTGTTGTTCGGGTTCTCAGCAGTTATTAGAACAAGTGGCTCTCCTTGATTAGCATGCCTGTCATCAGTCCTTTGATGAATCACACGCCTAATATTATTGTTGCACAACATGTTTGGTGGTATCACTCGCAAGAGTTAACTGGTGTAAAATGGATTTGAAACAAAGGGAACTGTACTAATTGACAGCAGAAAGGATAGGTCCCATTATCTCTAGACGTGTAATGATTTTGTTGTACTTCCCAAGCTGATGTAAACTGAATTTTACAGAATGCTTTATTTCTATTAATTGGCTCATAATATACGCTATTAGCAGCTGGTGATTTGGAAAAAAAACCTGCTTGTTGTTCTCGTGAGTGAAAATAGCAGTGTCTGTTTTGAAAATTACTTTTAGTGTTTCCCATGTTATCCACCACATTGGCAACCATTCTGTTATTGCAGCACTTTGTTATTATATCTTAATCCAACTTGCTGTCTCACCTGCATGTCTGTTATCTCAGCTGACACTAGCAAATTCTTCTTAGCCAGCACTGCAATGGGAGTACTGGGGGTCCTGATCTGGAAAAAGGCGTTCCCGAACACGTACACTGTTTTTGCAGGGCATGCAGCTCTTACGCCTCTGTTGGGTGGCCCCTGCCATGGCTGAACGCTCAGCACTTCTGATGTGTTCAGTCTTCTTTTTTTCTCTTTCCTCCCTTTCCTCATCACACTTTTGATTTCCTGCTCCAATAAAATGAAAAACCTCTCTGGTCTGTGGGCTTGGCAGTTGGATTTTTTTCCTTCCTGGAATTTTTCCTTCTTCTGTTTGAAAGCTTGGTGTGCTTGTCTCTGGCTGTCATGATTTAGATGTGTGAATGTCTCAAACAATCTTGAATGGGTTCTTGCAAAGCATGTCGTGTGCTGATGATGAACTGAGGCATAGAAGAGAGCGACAAGGTCACAGAGGATTCACTGACAGAACTAGGAACAGAGTTGCGTTTTAGCCACGAGGCCATTTTGCTCACTACATCAAGGAATAAATTCTTAATTTTCATAGTAAGGTTTTTTTAAATGTTCTTGAATGATTTTGGGGTTTGAAACGAATTCAGAGTTATGTGTCTATTTCTTTTCCCAGCAGTGATGATTTTAGGGCAGGTTTGTTCTCTGGGGCTGTTTCACAACAGGGCTCCCACTGACCGCTGTCCCAAAACACCAGGAGAGGGAGCCTGGGACAGGGATGAGCGGCAGCCAGAATGGAAATGGTGGCAGGAGCTGCTTATGCTAGAGCACTCACTGAAAGAAATGTAATCATGATCACCACCTATGCAGTAACAGGACTTTCTCTTTTGTTTCTTTTAAAATGATAACCAATCTTTTAAAGTCTTTGCAGAACAAACTTTGTGTTCTGAATTTTGAGACCTCTTAAAATACAACTTTCTTCCTGCAAAAAAAGTTGCCTTGTTCTCCAGCTATTGCAAAAGATCGCTTCCCCATTATACACAGGAATGAGGGAAATTAGAATGCACGTAGCTCTGTGGAGTGAAGGAGTCTCAGCTCTCCTATTGCAGTTCTCCCTCAGCTTGTTTCAATAGCACGCAAAGTTTCCTGTTCCCTTTGCCACCTGTGAGGCCTGCAATCTCAAGCTACGCAGCTGCCAAAACCAGTTCAGCTTTGTAAGCAATTATTCTGCAAATGAACTGACTGCAAATGAAATCAGGAATCTTTTCTGACTCACCCTCTTTGTGTATAAAGTCACTTTTCTTTCTTTTCAAGTCCCCATCCTTGTCTTCCATATTCTTTTCTTTGCTGCTCTTCTATTGCTTTCCTCCCCCTCATTTTTTCCCCATTGTTATTTGTACTAGTCTCAGTTCCTCTGTTTCCTTTCTGCATTCTTCCTCTACTTATTATCTTCTCTCTTCCATCACTGGAGTGCTATCTCCTTCCTTTATCCAGGGTACCTTCTACTGATCTGTACCTGCAGAGTAGCAGACTCTATTTGTGACTTCTGTTAAGGCCAGAAACTATGTGAGGCATGTAGCTAGTCTCAGCTTCTTCCTTTCTGTCTCTCCTTTTGCCTCTGATCGTTTAGTTCCTGCAGCGTAGCTTTTTACTGAACACAATGTGACTGAGAGGATGGCTTTTCTCCTAGACTGAAAGATGCAGCAGGCAAATGTCACACCAGATGGGTGTTGCCAGAGGGACATATAGGTACACACCACTGTTTCAACACCCTGATGCATTATAGCATTATTATCAATTGAAACAGCTGCTAAAGGATTTCAAAATCTGGCATGCAGACTGCAGCTTGTATAACGTATCGTCTGTATTTGTGAAAGTGCAAATGGCAGACAATGATGGATGCAGCATAAGAACATAACTGAAATTACTGTATTAGACTTTCAGGGTCTAGCAGAATTGGATTGCAGTGAGAAAATCTCCTTCCAGCTGAGCTGTGTTGTTCTTGCATTTCCAGTGTTGCAGGGACATGGAAGATGTGTCTGCTGGCACCCACCTCAACCCTTTCTGGCTACTGCCCTGTGGGGCTGACTCCTGCCCAGAAACAACCATCTTGAAAAATCAATAGTTGATTAGAAAGGAATTTATTATTGTAACCCACACCTTTTTTTTTTTTTTTTCCTGTTGATAAGCCAACAAAGAAATGAACCGATGCCCGAGTCCTACAGGAAATACAAAATACGAGTGGTTTTGATTTCTGCAGCAGCCCAGAGTGAGTATGAGACATCAGTGTGATGGAGTCATAAACGTATACCGAGATGTTTCTGGAGGGGCATACAGCTGATTCGCTGTTATTTGTGGGTGAATAAACTCAACTGCAGGTGGATGGGGTCACACTGTCATACCTGGCTTAGCACTGCATGGCTGCATCTTGGCTCTGGCGGGGTCTGTCAGCTGTGGCCCTGCGTTGCTGGGATTTGGCTGCACAGCTCCTGTGGCAGGTTTGAGCTAAGTGAACTGGTCGGATGTGAGTGATTTAGTTTTATGTCTGGTGTCAGCCCTGCTGGATGCAGGCTGGCTCGGTGCCCAGCTGGTGCTGGATGGATGCATTAGTACGGGTGGGATGCTCTAACAGCACACGTGCCAGCAGGGTCCTGCTGATGTCAATACAGGGCTGTGCCATGGTAGAACTGCAGAGCTAGTGAGGCCCCAGGTGTGGGACACTCGCCTGCTTTTCTTGTGCTGCCCAAGCATCCTGCAGGCTGGCATTGCACCGCTGCTGCCGCTCCTCTCACCGTGGGTGGGGGCAAGCGACTCTGAGGGCCATTGCTTAAGGCCTTGGTAAACCCTTAACAGTGCAAATATGTACAGCCCTTTTGCTGCAGGCTGGAGCAGGTGCAGAAGGAGTTGTGAGGCTTATCAGGGAACAGAATGTGGTTGGCTTAGGCAAGCAAAGCCTGAGAATGGATGTGTTACTATATAAATATGCCTAAAAAACAAAGTCCAGGGAAACAGTTTTGCAAGATGAATGTTGGCAAAAGTAATAGACATAAACTGGCAGTGAATAAATTTGGATTGGAAGTAAATTCCTAACTGTCTCAGAAGAATAAAACTCTTGGACAATGTATCTATAGTAGGAGCAAAAGGGGAGTTCAAGAGAAACTCTCTTAGTTTAAGACATGTTTATCTAAAGTGGGCATGGTAGCAAGTTGTTGGAGTTGATATCAGGAAGCACCTTAGTCCTGTGCACTTCATTTGCAAACTATTCAGGATCATTTTTGTGAGCTCAGGCTGGATAAATGTAATACTAGAGAGAGAGGAAGCAACAAGTAACCATGAGACAACAATTTGTACTGTGTAATGATTTTTCTTTGTGATAGAAAAAATCCAGGGAGAATAATTAAACACCTTCTTAAAGATGAACTTCAAAATTAGCATATCATTAAAAATATAGAAACACTTCCAATTTTCTAAATTTGTGGTGCTTTGTGAGCCTGTGTGAAGGTCAGTTATTTAAATCATGTGAATTATCTGATGATTGTGCAGAATGTATCTGAAAATACAGGTGATCTGGCTGAACAGCTGAGCAATAACATAACACAGGCAGCTGAGAAAAAGTTCATCTTCAGATGGTGTTTGGTTACGCTGCAAACCCCGGCTAGCTAAAGCCCAGAGGCACCTGTACTCCTTTGAACCCTGGGGATGTGTCACCGTTAGGACCATTCTTAACAGAGAGGCAACATTAAGATGCCATTGCCACAGCAGCTAAAATTGCTTGGACAAGGAGAGAAAATGTTTTGCTGTGATTGCTGTAAAGCAGCCTGCTGGTGACATTATTGGAATTAGTGGTAGAAAAATAGATACTCTGTAAGTTGTCTATGGGAAAGTCTTTTGTTTTCTCATGACCAAACGATAGAATCCAGCATGTGAGACTACTGCAGACCATCAACATGGTACTAATACCTAACTCCTCTCTCTTGTGTCACTCCTGGTTTTAGTCATTCAATGAAGTCTATCTTGCAGATTTAATTTTCTCACTTGTTTCCTTGTCAAATCAAGAGTTTATTCTCCTTCCATTGTTTTGCTGATGTTTATTACATGCTCAGTGGATACCAGAGCGCAAGCTACCTGCCTTTAACCCGGTATTCAGAAATTCAAGCTGCCTTGGATTTCTGATAGCTTCTAATATCTTGTAAAAATGACTATATATGGAACTGCTAAAGTGAGAGGCATAACACAGGAATGAAAGCCATTTTCTACTGGAAGCCGAATAAAACATGTGAGTCCCATCATATTCTGACTGTTGTCACCACAAGAGACAACATTAGGGTGCAAGACTTAGGCTCTTCAAGATTTAAGCTCTTCTATTTTGTGAAATGTAAATTTTGATGTTGTTACTGTTGTACCAAAGCCATTAGCAATTAATATATGTCTATCCCTTCTTGCTAGTTAGTACACCAGAAATCTGCAGAGGGAATTATTTGCCTGTTTTTAATTTTGGTAGGGGAATGTGCAATTTTTATTAGCCCTTTTTCACTGACTGGTGAGATACCTACCTACTTTTTAATCTGTTGAAAAACCTTGAAGATTAGCTGTGGCGTTTAAAATTAAATGAAAAAAAAATTAAAATAAATGTTTGTAGTTAGATGTAAAGACTTGATGTAGACCTAGGTATTTTCATCTGAGGCGTATTCAAATCTGGATTTAGCGGCTGTCTTCTCACTCGAAGAGCTAGGAGCCTGCATCCTGGCTGAGCTCTGTTTTTGTTGCTTTTTTCTCTTTGGTGTTGCAGCAGAGTTTTGTCCGTGACAACACCCTAAAGAGTGATTTGTTTAAATTCTAAATGCTGTTCTCATTAAGTCAGGACGCTATGTTAATTGGTACACATTACACTGAAAGTTGAGAGTTTATGAAACAACTTTTCACAAACAGGGTATAAATTGTGTTCAGCCGCCTGGGGAAGACAGGCTAGCGGCTCTTCTGTGTGCAAGTAATCTTAGCCTTAAAAATAGATTTGCCTTTGCTTACAACTTGGGTTTAATTTGTAATTAAAGCTACAGAAGGAAATCCAATTTTTTTAGATTAAACAAAGTTTTGTATGTGTGAAAATATCATGAGTTTCTGAAAAAAGATACTTAAATAAGCTTCTCATGAGTCACTCTACTGACCTTCATGCCTCAGGTAGGATAAATAACACTGAATATAAGCCCTTCATGATCCTCTAGAGCATCTCTAAAACTATAGTTAGTGTGAAATTACTACGTTTGCTAAAATAATTGGAATAAATTATTACCCTGAGTATGGTTTTATAGGCCTACCTGTACATAAACTTGCTTTGATTTATTTAATTTGGTTGAAATTCCTTTGTTCAATACTCTCGTTTTCAGTTTAGTATTAGCATATTCCTAACTGACTTATAAAACCAAATTGCATCTGAATTTAACTCAACTCTTTTTAACCTTCTATACTGAAATAATTAACTTAGTTAAAAAAATAGTTACTTTAGAATTGTGTGACTCGTTTTGTGGACAAGCCATTAGCGTGAATAATCAGTCATATTTATGCTCAGAGATGGTTACTGGTGAACAGTACATGCAAAAAATTAGTTTGTGCCAAGGCAAAACAGATTTTCATCAATAGCTACAAAAATGGTGCTTCTCAAGAGGGCACTTGGTTTTGCTTTCCTGTCAGTGGATGCTGTCAGCATTCAACTGCAAAGTCAGGCTCCAAAATCTGGTGTTTAGTGTGCCCAAAGGAAAGCATAAACATTGACTCTGAAAAAGAGTCCACTGGCTTTGGTTGGAAAGTGCAGCAGTTGCTTTATGCTGGCATTTGTAGGATTCCTGTATTTCAAGTACTGAGTGCCTGGAGACATTCAGCTCTTGGCTCCTTGAGACACAGAAGTGTTATGAATAATTGTGGCATATGAGAGCCCAGAATGGCAGGACAGGATTCTGGGAGTGAGTTATCTATTTTATGTCTCCTTAGAGCTTTAGACGCAAGCAAGCTGTCATTTATTTTGTCTTGCTTTTCTGAGTTACTGTGATTTGCTTTTTGTATTTGCATGTCAGCTGCTGTCTGCCTGCCTGTTGCATTTGACACAGAGAAGAAACTGTGATTCAATTTACCAAAATTGTAATTTCAGAGATCAGTTTTTTATGGTTGTCTCTATCCACATCCAGATTCAGTGGGCACATGTGAGGCAGCAAATCTCCGTATGCACAAAAAAATTTTCATAATTTCCAGACTTCAGCCTGGATTTTCCTTCACTTGGGAGATGGTAGAAGTGAGATCCAGCTTTGCCTTAGAGTAATGCAGATTTTAGCATCATTATTCCTGTAAATATTGAGCTTAACTAATGTTCCATAATATCCATATTCACTAGTGAATAAGACACAACTGACATCCTTTGCTGCTGTATTGCTTCGTGGTCATTAGTTTGCTGGATTTTAATAACCGTGGTGGTGTTTGTGCATCCCTACTGTACTCCTTGGAGAGGCTGCTTACCAAAGCTCACTGTGCTCAAGCATATTGGAATAAGCTTTTCCCTCTCCCTACCTACATTTCTTCAATTTCCAGATCAAAGTCTTCATACTCCCCTTTCCTCTTATACCATAATTTCCTTTGCTCTTCTTAATTTAAGGGAAGGGCTACATCTGCCCTTCCCATTCTAGGTATCCCCCTCACTCTATTCAGTCAACCTTGCCATATTTGCTCCCTTCCGGCATGACACCAATTTCACTTATTAGCTGGCTTACTACAAGAGTCCTCTTCTCTCCTCTCTTTTTAGTGTAAACTATGCTGGCGTATTTAGTTGGATAATTTGGAGTGGGCTGGGGATGACAGAGGAAGGTGAGGGTATTTAAGTAGGTGGGACTGTTGTAATACGAGTATTGCTTAGACAAGAATCATCTCTTGGACAAACTCTGATTTGTAATTATGCCAGTTGCATTTTCTGTATCTCTGTACCGTGTATATATATATATAAAAATTTTGAAATTAGCTTTTTGCCCAAGTAGCAATATGCTTGTAGCTGTGAGGACTGCAGACTATCCACTGAAGCAGCCTTGTTGTTATGATTAGGTGAGGATTAAAGCCTGGTGGCTTCATTCTTGTGTGGGCCATTTGGGCAAACACCTGAGCTCTAGTGGAGTCCTGATGACTTCACTGAGAACTCGTGTATGTATTCAGGGGACAGCTAACAGATCAGGAAATAGATAGTTCTAAATCAGTTACAAAATTCTGTGTAGTATTGCCTTTGATTTCCAGGTACTTTGCATATTTTCTGGCTTTGTGACTGTTTCGTAATCAAAATATTCTTTTTTTACTTAAGTTGTTTGTTTTAATGGGGGAAAGGATCTCTGAAAATAACTAAGTATGTCACGTAAAAGGTAAAATAGGCTTTATGGAAAATACTTGTGAATGCACAAAACTTCAAGATGAAAACCAGGAGAAATATTTTTTCCTTTCAATCTTTCAGATGCTTCTTGAGTCACAGGAACACTGGAGTAAAAAAACCTTGGATATGTGAGTTAGATATGTGGGTCTCATTATCATCAAGACTAAATGGTTGACTTCTCAAGTCCTATATAACATGTTAATTGAACAATTTATCTAGTACATGGTAACAAGAAGTTTTGCATCATGTACAGCGTTGTCCCTGTAAAGTCAAAGAACGGTGTCCTAAATGAAATGCTTTCAGCAACTGGCTGCTGTGTAATTGGGTTAAGTTATGAAGCCAATAAGAAGAATACAAACAGCTGTAACTGAAGTATTTTTAAATCTCTCTCCTTTATTTCTTACTTTTTTAAAAATTATTTTTAATGAGGTATATCTAGACACAACATTGGATCAGCTCATTATATTCTCTTTGAAAGCTGGTCTTAAATTTATGATCATATTAGCATGACTCATCACGTACTTAATGCTGGTGGGCACTGCAGAAGTCAGATCAACAGGCCATAATGCTTTTCTAATAAGCACTTTTTTCATCCAAAATTCTGGGGGAAAACCATGTAATTTGTGTGCTTGAATTTGGTGTGAATTTGTCTGAGAGTCATTGAGGGAGGGGAGAGGGTGGAAAAGGTAAGTAGAATGGAGAAAACTTAAAAATAAATAAATAAATAAAAAAAACAAAACAAAAGAAAGAGGTAGAGCCCTAAGGAGGCTTTGAACAGAATAGTGGGGGTGTGTGTGTGTGTGATGCCCAGACTGAATTATTGACAGGACCATTTGTTACCTTGCCCATGAGGATTTTGGCAACTGTAGAGCAGTCTTGGGATCTTTTTCTGGTATGCTGGGTGCCCTGTGCTGGTGGAAATTCATCTTTTCTTTCCCTGTTGGGGAAAGGAAGACAAAAGTGGGGTTTTTTGTATGTCAGGACGTCTCTGTGAAAACTGGCCTTACTCTGATAAAAGTCTCTCTGTTCAATGTGTGACATTGGTGTGTGAATGCTGGCTGTTGTGTTCCTCTGTCAGGTCCTGCTTGTTTTGAGAAAGTCTTCAGCTCTTGTCTGTTGTGAGAAAGGAAAAGGAAGAGAAGAGCAATGCTGGGAGAGGCCCTCAAAGTCAGTGACAAACAGCCTGAGGTGCTTTGCAGCTCACCTGCCTTCACCCAGGGCCTGGGTGCAGAGTATGGGCCACAGGAGACTAACATCTCCGTCCTAGCTGTAGCAGCTGCACTGGGGTTGGACATATCCGTGCTCAAGTAACAATGCAGAGATCATCAAGGATGTGTATAAAAACCTATCTAAATCTGCAGTTCCAACAGAATACTGGATATTTCACTGATTATCAGGAACGAAAGCATGTGTTTCACTTCCAAATGGATTTGGGTCTGTTTTCTAACACATGGCTAATTCCTGATGAACTTCTGTACTTGGAACCTAACTAATTGTAATATTTTGGCTGCTGCCTGACCACCCATTTTGGAATTCCTCCTGTGACCAGGACTTGGCTGGGAATATTAGTCGGCTGCAATGCAGAAATCGACTTTGAGCGGTTCACTTGGTAAATTACAGGCTGTGCTCCTAATTATAGACACACACTTGTGGGAACATAATCATACAATTCCCTGAGGTGTATCTGGATCGCCGTGTCCAGATTTTGAAAGCTAGAGGGTAAGATATTGGGTTTTCTTTAACATTAAATTATGAAGCGAAAGCCAGGGACCTGAGGCCACATGGCTCAATACATGCTGTGCTAACAAAATAACGAAAGCCTGCTTTGAAGTGGAGCAGGAAAATCTGCCTTCCCTATAAACATCAACCTGAGCATCAGAGCAGTCGTTTAATTCTTGAATCTTACTCCTTGTCACAAGGCAAGAGTCCCTGGAGGGTATCACCCCTACAGTAAACTGTAATCACAGACGACAGCCACTACCCTGAAATAACCTGGTGAAGGCTCCCATTGCCAGGAAGCAGCAATGGCAACACAGAGGGAAGGCTGATCTTTGTCAGTGTTTCGTTTATGTAACAGATAACCTCCTGCTTAATGAATATCTGAAATCAAAACATGCCATTTTATACCAGTAGGTTTTGGGTGAAACATCACTCACTTTTCTACTGTAATGCAGCGTGTAAGCCTGCTCCTCATCAGTGGCATTGCAGGCATGTCACTCTGTGCAGCCTGTGTTTATTTTGCTGTTGGAGCTGAATCCTCTTAGCGCTGCAGTCCAGAAGCCAGTCTGTGCTGCAGCCCCCTCTCAAGGGGACACACCACATGACCGGTGAATCCTCTCACATGAGCTAGTGATTTGCTTCTCATTCTTTGCTTCCTGACATAATTTTATCCAGTGGGACAACGAGGCTGATTCTGCTTTTTCTCAACAAATCTCTTTTTTTCTAGCTTTGTGCAGCAGAGTGCTATTGCCCCTCTGCTTTAATCTTAGGGGAGATGGCAGTCATGGACGTGACTTATCCTTCTCATGCCGACACTGGCTGTGTGAGGACAGCCGTCAGAAAAGCGTTAGAGTTCTCATAACCCACTCTTGCATGGTTGTCTGTCCTGCTAAAAGACAACGAATAGTCAGATTGCAGCTTTGCTACTGGTGATCAGTGATAACCTCCTGGTGTGTACCACGGACTCTTGGGGCACTGACATCTTTTAGACTTATGCTCAGAGCAGTTTGCAGCAACCAGCTGGTGATGAGATCTGCTGGGATAACAACACTTAGCTGGTCTCTTGCCTTTAAGATTTCTTGCTTGTTCTTCCCATCACATTAATAAAGGCAAGGGAGAGTCACCATGGATTGCTAGAGACCCAGGATTGCTGGGGGCATTAAGCATTTTGTGAAAAGGTAGAAAAATCAGAAGTTTTCTCTTAGGAGAAAATGCTATTGCATATTAGGAAAAAAAATCTAGGTGGCCAAAATATTGATGGAATATTGCTCCTATTCATGTTGAAACTGTCAAAAGGCTGTATATTAATAAGGACAACATTTCCTTTAATCTTGTCTGCAAAGCCAGAATCTGCTGGTGTTCTTGGGAGGTTATAAACAGATACACGAGGTTTGCTTTTGGAGCACTGCCACTTTGGTTATTAACTCCATTTTGCTCTGTGGCTTGTCAGAGTGTCTTTGCTTTGTTTGTGGTTACATCTGATGAGCTAGCAGATGTTTCCTGTGCTCTGCCTGAGTTGTGAAATTCTAGTGAAATGGTTTGGGTATATACTTGGAACTTTCCTTTTTGGTAGCTTAAAAAGAATTGCTACATAAAGCAAACTGACCATCACACGTTTGTTTAGCGCACATGCACATGTGTGTAAAATCCATGTACCTATTTGCCATGCTTCTGATGCAGGGCATGGCTATCTCCAAAAAGTACTTTTTGCAGTCTGGAAACTAACTTTTATTGTGGTGGCATTTCCCCTTGCTCAGCAATATATTTAAAAGGGGTTTTCATGCCACTGAATCATATTGTACATACAAAGGAAGGAAAATGACAACATTATTAGTCTTTTTCCTTGCTTCCTCAGATAAAAACCTCTGGTTTTCTGTCTGGGTTTTGTACATTCAGAAAGAAACTCACTCCTGTCACTGTCATCAGTCTGCTTGCTTGCAAAATTTACTGTGATATATATTAGTGCAACATGGCTCAATTCAAATTCAGTAAGTTTTACCTTTGCACAGAGTAGAATTTGATGCACTTTTGTAAATCCCTTAAAAAGGATGCTGAATTAACTTCTTATGAATACTTAATTATTATTTTTTTTTTTGTAATGCAGCTAATGAAAAATAATTCGTATCTGTGTCTTTTCTATTATGTGAAAAAGTAGGCCAAGGAACAAATTTTTTCATGCTGTATCTGAACTGCTTCATGCATTACCACCTCTGAGTTTATGGCTGTGTATTTAAGCGTTAACTGCTGGACAAAGTGGTTATGGCTTGAATTGTTTAGCTTGTGAGCATCCAGGTGCTAGGGAAGGAGAAGCTTTGTACAAATCGGTATGATGGGATTTAATCTCCTTTCTGACTTTCTAAGGGCTAATCGAGTTTGTAATGGTACTTGTTCCTGCTAAAAGTAATAACAATTAAACCAAGTGGAATTCCTGTAAAAACTATTAGCAGACTCATCTTGAGAATACATGCTTAGGTAGCAGTGACATATTTTGTATGCTTTCATTTAATTCCATCACCTAAGTAGCAAATAATTGAAAACTGCATGTTATCATCTATTATAATTCTAAGTATTTAAGATAAATTAACAGCATTATCATTACTTTTAAAAGAGACTATTTCTGTATAGTTTATGTCTTCCTTTCAGCTTATAGTACTTACAGTGTTATTTGAAAGACTAGCAGACAGCATTTTAGGATAAAAATTAAGTTTATTTTTCTATTGTGAAGATACTCGATCTACTTCCTGCAGTTGTAATATAAGAAGAAAACCTGCAGAGGGCACTGTATTGTCTTAGATGAATTTGAAAGACGGTGACGGATTTTCTAGGTTTCTGCATTTTGTTAAAATTACAATCAGAAAATATTTTTTTCATATGTGTAGCGATAAGTGGAGTTACAGATCGGACATAAAGATGACAATCTCTCTTTCTTATATCTTTGAGACAAAAGGGTATAAACCAGAAATACCATGCCATGTTTTCAATGTAATTCTTGCCCTCACTTTCCGTTCTTCACCAGTGATTGTCTGAACATTTCAGCTGTGCAAGTGCTTGGGAAATTAATGTTGTAACTTAGAAGGGTAAATCCGGAAACTGCCATGTGTCAGAACAGAAGATATGAAAAACACTAATACAAAGTACGCAAAATTCACTTCCATCCATCTAAAGCAGGGCTCAGTTTTCAGAGATGAGCTCTCCGTCCCCATCAGGAGGCTACTACAATACAACTCTTCTGTAGAAAGTTATTGGAAATGGAAATTTCTGTTGATTGTGGTCTTTCAGAGATTAAAAATTGCTCAAGTCTGTTTATACAGACAAAGCATTTTTGATGGTTATAAAAAAGTGATCAAAATGTTGTGTCCCACTGTGTGCTTGCAAAGTGGATTTAAGTTAAGTTTTAGTGATTTTTAAATGCAGACCACAAGTTACTGCATATCTTTTCAAATCTTCTTGACATCTTTGTTTAGATTATGGGTTTCTCTGAGAGCCAGCTGATGCCCCAGCATTGCAACAGTCTGCCTTGTTTTTATTCTGCAGATAATTATAATAGAGTTTGCTTTCTAGTTTCATTTTCACTAGTGTTTAGATTTGTGTCTGAAATACACAATGTGTTTAGGTATTATTGCGTGCTCAAACTGGTTTTAGTCCCTTCACATGCACTATTTACAAAAGGGCTTGTTGCTCTAAAATTATTTTTCTCTTGCTTTGAGAGCTGAACTACAAAACAGATCATCGGCCCTCGTTACAAAGTGGTGCTTTATAGAGAACAGTGAACAAAGACAAAGACTTCCACAGCTTGTGAAGTGCTTAGCTAAAAAATACAGATGATAATCTACCTTGATTTTTGTTTCAGGTCTTCTAGTTTTTCATATTTTGAACAATCTATCTTCTAGTTCTGTAATTGGGGGATATTGTATGATAATGCAAGATAGGTATTCCAGAGGCTTTATATCTGGCCACCTAGTATTTCCACTGCAGTTTAGCAGTTTTTTCTACCTGTAAAATCTGTCAAAGGTAGCACCTTAAAAAAAAAAAAAAAAAAAAAAGCGCAGACTGAGAAGAGCTTCACCTTCACCTTTTAGGCTTGTGGCCAGACTTTCATCCTTAGCTTCTTAGCCTCAATCTGACAACCCCTCCTCGTATGCAGGAGAAAAGCTGGTATTTGCCATGTGATCAGACCTTCCTGCAACTCAGCATTTAAAAACCGCCACTGTCCTTATGCATTTCCGTCAAGGGGACTCAAAACAGGTGAACACATTCCTGATCCTTGATAAAGAAGAATTATTCAGCTGTTAAAGAAATTTATTTGGCAGAGGATAGCTCCTGTTTGAGTCTTCTAAGGTTCATTGGGCTGGTACTTATGGTGAAGGGGAGTTTGCTTTCCTGACTGGACCTGCAAGTTGGCACCTGTAAGGTATATTAGAAAACATGGTAATCATTGAGTGGCAGAGATATGGGAGCCACCTGTATCTGAATGCTTTTACTAAATGAGACTGGATACCAAGTCTGTAGTTTGGTTCTCTGCTTCCATGCCTGCTGGGACCTGTATTGGGACTTCAGTGGTTTCCGTAGTAGTGCATGGCTGGACCTCTCAGACAATTTTGTAATTGTTACAAAAATCAGACTTGAAAAACTGAAAAATCAATTTTTGCCTGTGATACAAAATGTTTTTATCTATCTGTTCATCTTGATCTGTAGAATTAAGTTAGAGCAGGTTGAGCTGTAAAGTCATGGAAAACGCTAGAAGTCCTAGCAGTACCCAAATATTCTTTTGGCATTGTAGTAGTAGCAGGTATGACAGCAACAAAAATGCAAAAAAGCCTGTATTTGTTTGTTCCTGCCTGTGGAGCCTCTCTCCTTGATCCCTGCCTTATGTTTCCAAGTTCCTGCTAGGTATTGTGAGAGAGAAAGGTATTAGCAGCTCTGCAGCAGAATGGTTACTAAGAACTCTGCACAGCTTTATATATCCCCTGCAAAAGAGCACATTTAATTCACTTCCTGTAGAAGGCAAGGCAATATTAAAGCACTTGGAGAAGATAGATAGATTTGTTCAGATCACTTGGAAGACGACCCAGAGCTTTCAATAGCCTTTCTTGAAAGCCCCTACTGACTATTGCCTGAACATAATTATTCTCCGAGAGCTGAATGGCAATAATGTGTATTTGGTTTTGCCTTGTGCGAAGTCTGGAGAGCATGTCACCCTGGTAGCAGGGTGAGTGGGGAGTTGAAAAAAATTAATCTATCAGATAGTTGCTGTGGTTTGCTATCCTGGCTGACAAAGACAGCACAGATATTAAAGATTAAATTAACTGGATGCTCTGTACTTGTCTTGGCCCTCTCAAGTCAAGGTTCAGGTGTGCTCCTATTTTTGAACATTCTTTCCCTTGAATTGGGAATTCTGGATACACACTGTGGTTGAAGTGGAGACACATAGGAAAGTTTTAAGAGCATCAGACTCACTTGAAAAGAAAGTACTTGCATTTCTACTAAAACTGCTCTTGCAAATTCTCTAATTAAACTTTCCTATACCAAATTAACAGGGATATAGATAGCCTGTGCCAGTGCCCTAGCTCTAGCAGCACTTGAGGACTGCTGTAAACCTTGGCACAAGTCTCTGCCTGCCCACCTCTTCCCTGAGGTCATACCCCAGGTGAATGGCAGTCAGCTGCCCTGTGGTATGGTTAGCCTCTGTGCGCAGTGTTCTTATCTGTATGTAGAAACAGGAAAGGACAGAGCCATTTGCCATAGGTCTTTCTAAAAATAATCACATATAAAAATAATTTAACTTGCTAAAGAGCAGCTGCCTCTGGAGTGCACCACAGTGGCTTTATTAATAAGCTTTGAACAGAATAGATTGGATTACAGCAAAGATGAGCTCTCTGTCCAAATGAAACTGTCCAGAAAGATTGTATGAGCAGGATATAATCTCTTTGATCAGAACTAGGGCATGTCACTGTCATGAACACCTCTTAACCACAATAAAACATGCCACAGGATCTGTAATGATCACAAATACTCTGGATTGCTGATCTTGTCTGAGACACTGAAGTCTGTAGAGTCAGAATACTCTGAGCTGTTCCTATGCTGTTTCTGATATGGGATCCGATATGGGAATTCTGAAGCAAGATTATTTCCCCTTCCTCATTTTTTTAAAAAAATTTCTTATTTTTTTATTTTAAGCCCCTAAAAACCACATCTGAAACTCTTTATGCTATGTCGCAGCCTGAAGACAATTTCTCTCATGTAGATAGAAAACTCTGTAAATAGGCTTCTCTACTATACTAGCTGACATATTTGTAACTGTAGTACTGCAAATAGTGCTCCTAATAAGTAGTAACAGGTCTACTATGCATCCATCATTATGTATACGTTAAAGTAAAAAGCAGTTATTGTCTGTTCGGGTGTATTGATTTATGTAGCTGACTATGTGGCAATTTAAAGCAGATTAGAGGAAGGCGAACATGTTTTTCTCTTCTGTGCTGATTCATGTGGGAGACTGTCTCAGCAAACAGTGATTATTATTTCACTGAAAAGGCTTTTAATATAGTAAATTTCACCTACTGACAATATAATATGACTCTTTGAAATAGAAAACTGTATATAAGCCTGCTGGGAATATTGATAGCATAGCACCACATTAGAGGTGTATGCAGTAGTCTGTCAATTACTTTTCTGCTAACTGACATATAAAGAAATGCAGAGCAACCAAATTCTTTAAGAGTAATTTTCTGTGTTCTATTTGCCTCTTCCTCAGGTTGCCCTTAAACCAGCTGAGTGTCTAACCAGGGATCACATTTTATTCTAGGAATAGAAAAAATACCGAGCTTGCTACAACTTTGCGTTAAATATTGTTTTGTCTCCCTGAGGTTTGTCTCCTTTTGACTTGTCTGAGGCCATAATTACAAATTAGAAATCTTTATCTTTAAATGCACAATTCTGACTCCCTTATCGTGTGTTTGCTTGTTCTGTCACTCCAAACGCTTTGACTGATAATTGTATCTGTAGAGTACAGAAAGAAACTATATTTATCCAATATTTTCATATGGTTCAGTTAAAACTGTTTCAACAAAAATATTCACAATTTATTTTACTGAATAATTTCAAGTTGATACAATGGCAGCTTCCCTTTCAGTCCTTCCATGGATTCTGTGGTTTGGAATGTGCTTTATAAAACACTGTGTGTAGGCTGATCCTGGCAGGGACGGGACTTGTGTGACCATTGAGACAAAATTAAGAGGAACTGGAACTTCTTTTTCAACTAGGAAAGCAGAACCTAGAAGAATTTCATTTTCCAGAAGTTTCAGTCTCCGTTTTACAACAAGCATTATATGAAGGATTTTTGTTCTAGTCGTGTGTCTTGAAATCAAGCCACTTGAATAAATTTCCTTATAACTGCACTAACTGACATTTCAATTACTCCTTTTCATTTTTTTGAGGAAAGTGTTTCAGTTTGAAGATTGCAAATAATGCTAAATAAAACTATTTTAGGCCATTTACACTGTGGCTGCCTTGTTTTTAGGGACTAAACTGAAACACAGTCTGATCAGTGATGCATAAATATCTTGGACTAGATACATAAATGAAACCCTCAAGGAGTAGTACTTAAACATTACCAATGTGTTGTAAATGGGGATTAAAGGAAGAAAATATTCTAGTTTTAAGTCAATTGTGTGTGTGTCACAAAAGAATACCAGAAAATGACTATTTAAAAAGTTCTGTTATAATGGCCTGTGTCTTTGATCTGTTTTTTGCTCACCTCTGTTTATTTCTTTTGAAGTTGCCATAAGATAACCTTTGAGGCTGTGGAGGCTTGTTGGTCCTTCTCTTGGGGAAGAGGCAGCCTTAGAGACTGCAGAACAGGTGAAGTAGGCACAGAAGGGAGCTGGGTATCTGCACCTTGTGCAAAGAACCTTCAAGGAGGAGCAGGGAGCAGCCTGCCAGGTCTAGGAGAAGAACAGACAGAACTGCCTGGGGACCAAAGTGAACTCAGCAGAGTTTGCTGCAGCTCAGAAACTGCTATAATGGCAAGCCTGGAACAAAAGACCATTTGCCAGGACAGGGGGCAGGAGCAGTATTTTCTGCAAATCTTGTCTTTGTCTTCTCTTCCGAGTTGAGTTCCATCTGTTAGTATAAGGGTCTTCTGGGTTTTTAATTTTTCTTTTTTCCTTTTTTGAAGGTCTAACCGGATCCAGCAGAAATGTCTGATCAACTTGATCTCTCCTTAGACTTCTATTTCCAAATGCCTACCACAGATTGTTACTGCTGCATTTACAAAGTGGTGACAATCTAGGCAGGACTGGTAACTAGTGCATCTGACACCTCTTACTGTGGAGAAGTTTCTACATTCTATTTTCTAGTGTATGACATCCTTGAGATTTCATATCCATAAAATGTAGAAAAGAAAAACCTCTGGCTTGGAGTCTTGTGGCTTCAGTGGTTTGTTTAATTTTTTTTTTTTTTTTTAAACCCATAGGAGATGAAAAGCAGCAGATGGTTTTGGATACAATTTTCTGTCTCCTCTCAACACAAGTTCCAAATTTTTTCTCGTACTAATCTTAATGCTATTATCCTGAAGTTTCCTTCTGTGTTCTGCAGTATACAATGTCTTTTATTCTGAAGGATATTGAATTGTAAGGCCAACCAGCTGGACAGTGTCAGAGTTCGTGAAAGATTCAGTTGTCTAACATCATTTAATCCATGGTGGCATATGTAACACTTAGCTTTTACTGTTCCTTGGGCAAACCATTTTCTATAAGGATAAACAGAATCTGTGTGAAGTTTATCATGAATATGATTTCAATTCCCGACGCTTCTTAAGTCTTTTCACTGGAGAGAAAAGAATTCATGTTGAAATTCATGTTGAAAAAAGAATTTGCAATGGTGATCTTGGGAGCTGCATCAAGAGTAGCCTTATAAAGAGGTACTTGAAGATGGAAAAAACAGTAAGAAATGATCTACTGAGAATGGGCTTCTTCACTGATATCTGCTGTCTCAAATCCTATGCTAGGGAGATGCCAGCTTTTTGGAGAAGGCAAAATGGCTGGCACTTTATTCATTACAGCTATATTAATAGTTAGCTAATTAGTAATTTTCTCTATACTATAATATAAAGGAATGCATTCAGGGCTGCAGTTTGCTTTTACACTTCTGCATTAAACAAATGAAAACTAACTGAAGTTTTTTTGGCTACTTTGTGGTGCGGGCTGGCTCATATTATTAAGAAGAAATCTTTTCACTGTAGACTGAATGTGACTTGGTAAGGTGTAGGAAAAGACTTCTACTTGCTCATATCAAAACATTTCAGAACACAAAAAATGTTAGGCTGTTTGCTTACCTTCCTTCTCCCCTTCCTTTCTGTGGCTGCATTTTAAAAGATTCAAGGTGTTTGAGGCCTATGTATTAATCACTTGGGTTTCCACACTAAACCCCAAATTATTGAAGACTGACACTGTTTATATGCATCTTTGGTAATCTTTCCATCTCCAGGAAATATTAAAGAATATAATGGAGCTTCAGGTCCAGGAGGAAAGCTTTTCTGAAACCATGTAGGTCGGATCTGAAGAGAATGAAGCTTGTATCATTATTTTATTAAAAAAAAAAAGTCATGGGGAATGACTGGGGCAAATATTACACCCCAGAGTTTTATGGACAGTGAGATCTGCCTAAATAACCTCCTGAGATTTTTTTTCTTCAGAGTTTCTGTTATGATATTAAAAGCAGGTTCAGAGGCTGTGCTGCACATTCTTAGAAGTTCCTGATGCTTTCTCAGGTGCGCTTCTATTTTTTCAATTCTAGGCAAAGAAAGGTCATTAAATACTTTTTCCAATACCTGCTTTTTTAGTTCAGTTTATAATCAGAATAGGGAAGCTAACACCATATAATCTATAATTTCTCAGTAGACACCAACAAGTTCTCTACAGTCTGGCATTTCTCTCTAGACCAGATTTTTCACTTTTTCACCTTGTTCGAAGTGTGAGTTATGTACTTGTAAGCATAGAAATTCGGCATGCCAAACACCTAAATAAGTCTTTTTTGTTCGCTTCCCAACAAACTGCAAAACTCTGTGTAACAATTTTTAGGGACAATTTTCAGCTTATCTGAAGTTTTCTCTCAATTTTATGCCATACTCCTACTTATAACCTTTGGTTACCTCTAAATAATGTCTTCATTACACTTTTACTGAAATGGATTGAAGTAATGTGTCATGGCAGAAGAGTGCCCAAACTGGTGCTGGAATTCATTTGGCCTGTGAAAAATGGGGATTTGGCCAATGGGGCAGTAATTATAATGTCTCCTCAAGCTTTTGAATAGCTGTGGACAGATACGTTTTATATTGCCTGGAAGGCAGGCGATCGGTGAATCAGTCTTTTGTGATGGAGCATTGGAACTAAATATTGACTAATACTTCATTTTTCTTAGGTGCTTTTTCTCCAGCTGGGCATTGAATGCATGAAAGTGAGATCAGTCTGGTTGGATAAACATCCTCAGTGTTGAAGTATTCTGCACTTACTTTATGTTAGTAACAGTGTTTTATAGTCTACTCCTATGTAAATGGCTATGGCAGTCCAGCAGTCTGGCTAAGGAAGGGAGACAGAGACACAAACGAGTTTATAAAATTTTTCTGTTGGTCATTCCAGAGTTTCAATGCGTTGTGACATGTTTGTTCACATTTTTTTAGCTGCTGAAGTCTTAAACCTTGAGCTCTCTCTAGAGCTCTCCTTCATCCTTCCCCCCTTTGCGAAAGAGAGGAAACTTTATGCTACAAAGGCAAGGAAGTTTTATATTTTTGCCCAAAAAAAGCAATTTATTTTTTTGGTGAGGTGTCCTTTATTCTGAAGCTCAGCTGTTCTGAGCTTCAATGAAAATAAATTTTCTACTCCAGAAAAGGTATTGTATCACAAATGCTCTTTACTTAGTTTGCACTCCAGGGAGTTCCTAATGCATAGTCACAATACAAATTGCACCTATTAGTTTGCAATTTTGCCAAATTACTTCAGTTACAAATAATCTGATTTTAAGCAGTCTTGTGGGACTCCATAACCCAAACAAGTAAAACCAGTTAGGAATTTAAAATTATTTTTCTGGTGAAGCAGAAGATAAAAGTAAATGGAATCAAAGAAGATGATATATGTTTTGGGTTTGGATTAATTGAATGACAGACAAGAGCGAGCTTTTTTCCCCACCCCAAACACTTCAAATTTAAGTTCTGAAACAATGCTCTACAGTATTTTTCAAGTTTATGGCTGTCTCTAGTAGGGCTAAACTGTAGCTAGTGACAGTTATAAATAATGCAGGCTGTATTGATGCCATGTACTGTGGTATGATTTGTGCTTTAAGGAAGACGAAACTCAGTTTTGGCAGGGCGTGATTTTGAATGAAAGGTTCCAGCAAGCCATAATTTTTTTAATATTAAATATATGACATTTTTCTTGTCTAAACATAAAGATTCAGACCTGACAATTGTAAGCTGATATAAAAACTCGTTCAGGGAAAAATCAGTGTTTGTGACACATCCCTGGTCAATATTTTAGTGTCATTTTCTGAATGCTCAGAGCAACTGCTGTCACTGCAATTCACATAGCCCTGGTCTTCTACTCCCAGACAGCAGTAACAGGGGAAAGGGTTGGTGCTCACAGCAAGTAACAATTAGCAGAGTGGCTCTGGGCCAGCCTAACTTAAAAAAAAACAATACCTTTCTGTGACCTACTGCACACTACCTACTGCAGCACTGAGTTCTCCTTCGGTAATTTTCCCTGCTTCGGTAATTTTCTCCTTCGGTAATTTTCCTTGCTTTCCGACTTCTATCAATACCACCTTACAGTAGCAAGGCCAATTCCTTTATGTGTACCCTGTTGGTCTGACTGTCATCTTCCATCTAACTCTTTTTCTGGCTGCAAACTATTATCACCGGTTTGTAACTGCTGTACTAAAAGGGCTATATTTTGGGAGTGTGACCGTCAGGAAGAAAGGACTTTGTGAGGAACAAGTAGCAATTAAAAATTGACATATTGATGAAATTGATGTTCCTTGCTTACATCTACTAACAGATATACATTCTAATGATAAAAAAAGATAATTTCGTAATTTAATTTTTGGTGTGATGGGGGTCCAAGGCAGACAGAGCTTTAAAGAGGACCTGCCTAGACAGTCTGCTAAGGAGGTGCCCAGAAAGATTTAAACCATGCCCTTCTAAAATGTTTTATTAGAATTAAACTCAAAGATTTAATGTTTAAAAAAAAAATATCCAAAAAGCCCAGAGAAGGTGGAGCAGGGGTTAGAGCTTATACATGGTTCTCCAGCCCACTGTCAAAAGGTGAGCCTATGTACTAAAGCTTTGTATTGTCTAACTCAACAAATTTTGGCGCCAGCAAACTCTGCTCAGTTCCTGTTAGTCCCTGGGAAGTTCTGCCCTGAGCAGCTCTTTCTTCCCTGTTTCTTCCTGTATTTCTGCTTGGGCCTCTGACCCCTTCCGCTGCCCCACACATCACTCTGCTTCTCCCTGGACCTTGCTCCTTCCCAGGCAACCGTGCATCTCATTCAGGCTACAAAAATACAACAAATAACTTACCTCATTTTTATTTTTTTTTTTATTTTTATTTTTTAAATTTACTGGGGCAAGGAGAGACACATTTGTCTAAAAAGCCTGTTATGGAATGGTCGTGTGCAATTTCAGATGGGGGGGGGACCTTTTACTTTTTTAGCGATCATGAAAAGATAGA
>VYZM01012168.1:30649-47521 GCA_013398915.1 Dromas ardeola | reverse complement strand
AGCCAAAATTACAAGTCAGGTTTGATTCAATTTCAGGAGGGAGAAAAGAGAAGAGGATATGACATTGATTCAAAGAAGAACTGCCATCGTGTTTTCACCTAGTAATTCAATATTGAGGACTGATTGTGTGAACAGATTTGAATTCTTAGAACTCAAATTCTATGAGAACACCAGAATAACCAGTGTCATGTCCTCAGGAACAGGTCCTCTAAAAACATTCTTGCTGATGGTTTTCCAATTGGCATAAGATCATAAAATACTTGTTGCAAATATTTATTTTGCCTCCAGATGAGAGTCAGACACAAGACTATGGAGTTATTCTGTCTCTCTTATTCTCATTAAATATGTGGATACACATGACAGTAAAGGGTGAAAACACCCAACACCTGTTTAGCCCAACTACCAGTATATTGTTAATTTGATGATGGGCCCTTATCTCTCATATAACTACCATACTACAGATTCAGTTTCTTCCTCAATTTCTCTGAAATAATAAATATTCGGGCACACAAAGAAAGGAGATTCAACCCTAGACCTTCTAGCATAGGCCCTCTCTGAACAGATTAGCGCCATATACTCCTTTATCAGAATAAAGTGATAAAAGTCACCTAGGTGAGTGTCCTAATTCCTGCGTGGAAGTGTGTTGCTGTCGGGATGGCCAGGAAAGAAAATGTACTCCATGTAATAGTCAAAAGAAGTGATCCGTTTATTCGTTACATAGCTCTCTTTTTATATCCTTTTTCCTGTTCACGCGAACAACATGCACATGATTCTTGCTTATGACTGATTACAGAGTAAATGTGCACGCGAGTAAAGCTGCTTTCTCATCAGATGGCAATAATCTTAACTTTTTTTCTGAAGTTCTTCTTTTTGTGCCAAGTTTCTCTTTGGCCACTATCTCTGTTTCTCCTTTTTGTTACATTCTTTGGCCACTATCTCTGTTCCTCCTTTTTGTTACATTCTTCTCACATGACGCAACTCACGGCCTTCTTATGGGTACACTGCAATCTCTATATCTTCTGTCAAGGGGTCTACGGACCCGCCGTATCCCCCGACAGAAGTGAAAACGACCTCCTACAAAAAACAGTTAATGATGCTATCAAGAACTTGATACTCATGCTGCCAAGAAACATAAAAAGACCATTCTCTCAAAAATATATGGTATACATAGTAAGAAATACTGTATTACATTTACCTGGATTTACTTTGTGAGTGAACTAATATGGTTAGTACTATGGATCACTGCTTGAGCTTGTATACAGAGCTCTGAGGTTTAACAAAAGCTGCAAACCTTTGCTCACCTCACAGGCAGTGAAGCAGTTGACAACAAATTGTTATATGAGGATGGCCACCTAAGAAAACACTATACCACTAGGTGTCATCAATAATGATAGAAATTGAATCTCATCTGCCAGCTTTCATGGCGGTATTTTACAATTCTGATTGTCACTCAAGTTGTACAAACTTTTCATTCTTTTGTATTATGCCTGTTGATTTTCACCAAAACAAGCAGTACCTGCTGGAAGAGTTTCAACACAGCAAAGCAGGCCATCATTATCCTTATTTAATTCCCCTATGTTCCCCTCTTTGCTACTTCACAATATAATAAGATTAATTGTATGCAAAATTTTAGATGAGGTTCCAGAATTTTAGACAAACTAGAATTAACATGATCAATGTATATATTATACAATACTAAAAATTTAAATTCAGTCTTTTCCATTTGAATACAAATATGACATTTTTCTGACTTAATCCATTTCTGTAAAAATAATTGACACCTTTCTCTGTAACAAGTTGTTCTGAAGAAACTCTTACAGATGTGTATGAAGACATTTCAGATAAGTAAAATGCAGGTTTAGTTGCTAAAGAGAAGTGACAAAGTGATGAAAAAATTCATTAGACTGCCAGAAGTTCCTTACCAACTGAGAAAGATGGAAAATACATCCAGAATAAAGAATATATTGAGAATATTTTAACTCACAAAATCAGCTTTTTAGAATTTACTATTTTAAGCCATTCTTTGTTCTACTTTTGCTAATGAACAGTTGTTTACTGTGTCTGTGCTCATTAAAATCCAGCACCATTATACTTGCAGTATTGTCCTGACACTTTTAATACACGAAGAGTAGAGTAGCACAAAGAAGAGTGATGGGATGTATAATTATGCACAGATGTCATATTAGCTAAAGTAACCCCCAACTGTTTGTGATAAAGCTTCAAGTGAGGTTAATAAATCAGCATATTTTTTATTTCATTAGAAAGGATAAGGATGAAATTAAGAAGCTTTACTTATATCCAGGAAGGATCCAAAGCTCATTTTCACAATTGAACCTAGATGAATATAGAAATAAATGTTTATGAATATGTTTTTTCATCCTTAAATGTGTTCACATTAATTGTTCAGTCACCTATTGTGTTTATTTTATGCAAATATTCCAGCAAGAAGTTTGATGATAGAATGGTTATACAAATATAAAATTTCAGATGAGTTGCTTTCTGTAAGTATTCTGACAACTCTAATACAAAGATTCATTGAAACAGGAAACAAAATCTCCATGTAATTCCTGCATCCTATCAAAGAGTTTCAATTTCAAGTGACAAATATTTAAAATTAATTATGCACAAGCAATTTATACCCCAAGAATTCTCCACACTGACTGTTTGCTCCACACTGCTTGATGCCAAATAATAAATACATTTGAAGACATTTTAAGGTCCTCATGAAATTCAATTAAAAAAATCATTGTGATTTTTAGTGGATTATTCATACACATCACATCTTTAAACAGTAAGAGTATGTCTGAAATAGGGGGGAAAAGTTGTAATGATTTTAAATGACTACAGTAAAACTAATAGTTTAAGTCATGATGATGAAAAATTGGTATGGACCCCAGTATGAGCTACTGAACATGGGTATATGGACCTAGATCTTAAAATTCCAGTGGAAAACAGATTGCTGAGAAAAATCTAGCAGTAATAAAAGCCCCATAAACTGAAGTTCCCAAATACAGATCATTAGCTAAAAAAAATAGAAGCATGAAAACGGTAGTACTGTTTTCTTACCTGCCCTTCTAAAAAGTTATTCTTCATGCAATTCGAAACTTCAAACTAGATCTGAAACTTTATAGTTCTTCCTGTATTTTAATCTTTTTTTAGACTAAAAACAGGAACCCCCTGTTCTATTCAATCCCATTTGTTATGAGATTGTAACTGTTTAATAATCTCATTCAAAGATAGCCTCATGGTGTAATCACGAGAAGAAATTGCACAACCTACGAGATTGAGAACAGGCTCCATATTAATAAAGATTTAAAGTGTCAGGAAACCTAACACCTCACTTTTTAACTTTATAATCTTAAACCTTAAACAAACATTATTAACCATGCAATGATCTCAACAATTTATCAAAGATGGAAGGCACATCCCAAATCTGACATTAACTACCTCTGGGTAGTTAACTGCTAACTAACTGCTCCTATCAGCAATGAAAGGATTAACACTGAATTCCAGTGGCGTACAATTGGTCTCTAACTAATCGGAAGGAAACATTTTATCCTTGGTCACTATTCATCACTAGCCAGCAGGTTTTAGACTAACTATTTTAAAACATTTTACAGAAAAATTAGGTATGCAATTCTGGCGAGTAACTAGAAACAAAATTCATGGCCCTTCACTTAATGGGGCAAAATCTGTTCTATTTCATAATATTCAGGGTCAGAGTTGACTACTGCTTGGAGGAAAAGCAGAAAGACTACACTGAAACCTACTTCAAATTGTTTTTTTCCCTTTTAGGTAAAGGCTAACCAACACAGTCCATTTATGAAAAGAAAGAAAAGACTTCTATATTTTTACAGGTTTAATGAGTCTCCATGGATCCATGTGATTCAATACAAGAAACAGTAATAAAAACACCTTTGCTTTCCCCACACATTTGTGGCAAAAGCATTTAAACAGAGCACTACACAAAGGGAAGAAAAAAAAAGCAAGAGTTAAACACCAAACACAATTAATTCTTTTCTTTCATTTAGCTATTCAAATATGCATTCAATCAATACCATGTATGTCAAGTATCTATCACAACCTACAATGAAATAATTTTGAAAAGATCTCATTCTAATCCTAGTTCTGATTTGAATGAGGAAAAGTAAGAAATTGTTAATGTCAAGGTGCTTTTTGGCTATTGATTATTAAAAAAGAAATATTAAAGTAAAATGAAAATACCAATGCATAATCGGAGTGCAAAAGCTTCACTTGTCTCAGTTCAGACTTTCAGGCATTCTCAGGTTAAAAGATCTGCAGTGATTTACTCTTGATGATCTCGTCTCTGCAGCTTCACTTTACTTCATTTACTCTAATTGCATTGGCATAGACAAACATAATATTTGGTTTGAATACAAAAAGCCTGGACCTGTACTGTCAATCTGATTTCTTCAGCCAAATTTTTAAGAAAGAATTTCAAAGTGGGTCAAAGAAAACACAGGACTTGACTGCAAGTAGAATATTATAATTCCCTTGAAGTTATATCGGATTTGAATATTCTAACTGGGACTCCGAACTGGACAGGACTTCTTTGCTCAAACCTCCACATGCGCACCAAATTCAACAGATGTTATTCTGTGCTACTGAAGATGGATTTAAAAGCTTCCCTTTGTATTCCTCAGCCCAGGAAATGAAAAGCATCTCCAGACAGTGTTATAATAGGCTTTTTGCCATTTTGTTTTCTGGTGTTTTTTTTTTTTTAATTTCTTTTTTTTTAATACCAAAAGGATCTTCATTTCTGTACTAGTGACAAAATCAAATCTCTAAATCTACAGTTTATGCAGCCATATTCAGTACTGTACATGGGCATTCCGAAAAGAAATCAACACTGTAATTTTAGTTAGTCTTGAATGTAATTAAATGATTTTCAATTACATATATTTTAGAGACCCATTTTTCTGTCATCAGAAGTAAACTTATTTAATTGTGAATAAAATGTAAATAACCTCTTTGGACAGAAGTTTATAATCCTTTAAATCAAACTTTTATCTCCATAGTTTGTATCTTGGTCAGAATAATTAATCCACCTCAAAACACGCAGCCAAGTAATACCCTGATACATGTGACAGAGGTTGAAGTTTGACTTACATGTTAAAGTTCAATGTCTGTGAAGCTGAGAGATGCTGGGTCTTGAGTCTTGCTGCCTCAGCATCTTGATATGCTCACGGTCAAAGCTTGCCGGACACTTTAAAGAAAGGCAGGTAAATGTTTAGGAGGGGTTGAATTGGGTCAGGAAAAGAGCTGCAGCACCTTTTCACATGAATTATGTTGCCTTGGCAAAAGCAGCACCTTTTTAAATTCCTAAATTAGAAACACTTAGTCATCATTGAGTAAGTCAGTTCTAAGTGTTACGCACCACTTGTTAGGAGCAACAGAGGATCCTGGCACAGGTAAGAGCACACAAACAACCACCTTGTGGTTCAGGTGATTCTAAGTGTATTTCAAGCAAAAGTACAGCTGTTGGATGGCAGTTGGAATGATAAACAGATTTACAAGAAAAATGGCCATACTAACAGCTTATGGAAACAAAGTAGCATGTCAGAAGAGAGGAAGATATGAAAAATGCTATCAGAGATTCTAGGGGGAACCTCACCAGCTGCTTTGATCATGTTGATAAAACTTCACTGAAAATCTTCACCTAGAAAATTGATTTGTTGGTTCCCCTACCAGGTAGATACCCTGTACAACAAATGCAGAGGATAGTGAAGAAAGCGATTTTACTCCATGAATAGCCTTAAAATAACCTGAGTTACTTTGCACCCATTAAACAAAGAGAGATTTAGGCATGGCAAAGCAATACTTGTATGTGCATTTTGTACAAAAACTAGCTACAACAGGAGCACACACTTTCATAACATGGAATAGTACATCAACAGGAATGAGTTTAATATCTGCCTCCTATTGTATATACATTTGTCCAGAGATTAATAAAAAGACAAATAATACTGATCTTAGGAAACTGTTGTAATCAACAGCATTAACAGTTCTAAATTCAGCTCAAAGAACAAGGAAAGCAAAATCAATTATTTGTATATAGATTTCATACATTTTTCCAGTGTGATATGATCAGCCTAAGACTACTTTAAGTTGCATATTTAAATGTAAATTACTCACCAAGAATTAGGAAGCACCATTTGTATCAATTTTGTTGAAGTACTCTCCCTTGAACCAGCAGAAACTAAAATTAAGATTTGCTTCTATCACTGGAAGAAAAAAAAAACATTTCTGATCTCATTTATATTATGTAACTAAGGAATGATTCTCTTTAAGTTAGTCAAACCACAATTATTTACACATTGAACAGAACACATCTTTCATCATTTTAGATCGAAACAATATAATTTTGATAAAAGCGAAATATTTTTGCCCAGATTCTGCCATATTTATGCACATAAATAAATGATTCAGAACAGAATCTCACTCTGCAAAATATTTCACTTGAGTTACTATGGCTACACATGCAGTAAAGAAGTCAGAATTTGCCCCTTAATAATGGGCTGAATACTTAGGTCCTTCCCCCTTGGCACCCCACTCCCACAAGCTCAGTGACAGAAACAAAACATCAAACTTTGTCTTGCTAAAATATTTCACCTTATTACAAGAGAGATTAATACAAATATTAATAATCATGACTGGTTTGAATTTTACTGATGCACTTACATTACCAGATGTAAAAAATTAGCACTGTAAATATCTGTTTCATATGAACAGAGTGGAAAAACACAACTTCTAGCCCTACATTAGAACTGTCCTCCCATGAACAGAGGCAGTGATACCACTAAAAAAAGGTCTCTAATATGCATTTATCCTTACATTTTTAAGGAAATAAAGGACTGCTATATTGGCTATCTATAATGGACTTCTTGCACATATTAAAGTGATCTCAGCACGCATTACAAATATTAATTTTTCACATATATGAAAAATAAAATTATTTGTGCTGTTTTACAGACATGCAAGGTGATGTCAATTTTAGTCAAAGCAGTATCAGTAAGACAACAGCAAGCTAAATTTAGGTTCAATAGGTCACACCAATCACTTGCATTTTATTTTTATTTTGTCATTTTGCTTGGATAATCAGATTATACCTGCATTTCAGTCTTTCACAATTTAATTAGGCAAAGACTTCATTTATTCAAGCCACTTGCACAATTATGGCAGGTAATTTAGGGATGTAGACAAAGATGACGAAGAAATCCAAGCTGACATGATGCAGAAAAAAAGCCCTGAATTTACATTTTCTCTTTGTCAAAGATGCTCCTTCTCCACCTGCTCTCCCTCTCCTCCTCTTGGGCTTCCATCTACGCAGAGTATTCACCGCTCTTGACAGGCTGGCAGATTTCTGTTAACTTTTCAGATCTATAAACATCCATTCTTTATTTAGCAGCAATGCCCACCAGTTACAAACAGCTTTAAAGTGCTGCAGTTCTGGGCAATGTGCTCTGGGGTCGTTAGACACAGCGCAGACTTTCAGAGCCAGTACTGCACAAGAACCTGTGCAGTACTGGTTTGTGAAGGGTTTGTGAAGGTCAGAGGAATACTTCCAACCTCTAGTAGTTAAAGATCCAGGTTGAAAGCTTTGGGAAATCTAAAAAATTTCTGCCACTGCTGTATTAAAAGAGACAGCAACTTTAATATAAATAACTTTACTATTTTTCCTTATCTGAATGTAGGGGGAAATCTGTTATTCAACATGTGTTTCAATATTCAGTTGCATATTCAGTATGCAAAACCTGTTAGTCTAGTTCCTGATGTACTTTTTGTTTGTAAGCAAGAGGCAGATGAGTAAGAGTGAGAGGGAAGGCACTGTAAAATGTTAGAATAATTACTTATAAGGTCTGTTATAACAGTCTCTAGAGGTGCTATTTGTTGACACAGCAGCTACTTAAAAGCAGTATGTGGACATGCAACCAATACAACACAGTTTCAAACCACTGCTCAGAAATAAAGCACACAAAGCACACTAAGAGCAAAATACTCTAGAAGCACAAAGGAAGCCTCCCCCAGAATAATATAATACATCTGATTTCAAAGTAATTTACGCAGAGAAAATAGTGTTTTCCTACATTTTAGATGTCAGATCAATTAAAATTTCTCAGACATTTAGGCATGGATTAAAACTCATGAGCTGGAAACTGCATGTCATAGCTTATAATACAACAATCTGAAATTCAATAAAATAAGCAAATGACTACAAGTAACCTCATGATTGGAAGAAAAGAAACACAAAGTCACAACTTTAGCAGAGTACACCTCCAAGCACCATCCTCAGGCAAGTGTTAACCCAGCCACAGAGGCTGGAAATTTCCACGTTCAGCTTACACTAGTGCTGCACAGCATAAATGAAAACAGGATGAAGCAAAAAGTGCATAGATACTGCTGAGTACAATATGGTATAGCAAGACATCTACTATCAAAAATAAAATAAAAAAAATCATAGAATCATTTAGGTTGGAAAAGACCTTTAAGATCATTGAGTCCACCAAGAGGTAAGTCTCTCATTTTATTTAGTAACTAAAATAACTATACTAGCTAAATATAACACCTATATAGATAACTATAGCTTTATTACTGGTATCACAGTTGCTGCATCAGCAATTTATGCATTTATATATATTCATACATAGAACAAATGAGCATGTACAATTCTCCACTTACGAGCTCTTAGACTTCAGAGCTATAAACAGCCTCCTGTAGTTGACAATCAAAGTACTTCATTGTCTGTACCAGACCACAACCTCTTTAAGCTTTGTATGACTTCAGGAGTACCAGAAGAGTTAAAGCTAAGGGACCTGGTAGGTCTCTCTGTATACAAGAGAGCCATAAAACACCATTCCATGCCTGCTAGGAAATCCCATTCCCTTTGAGTATCAACACAGTCTGGCATTTTGCAATATGTCTGCATATGCATATGATATCTTCTCTGAAGTACGAGAGGATACCTTCACCCTTCAATTAAACTGCACTTTATTTGTGTTTATTTCCACCTCTCTATTTCCTGCACTACTAGAAATTCAGGATGCTTTGCAAGTCAGACATTCAGAGAAATGCACAGATTTAGGATGTAAGCTAAAACAAGCTTTTCTTTCAGTAGCGAGAATGCTCAGCAAGTGATGGATGAATGAGAGAGGTACTGATGAAATTTATGAAGGGCTTCCATTTGAGTAAGACTGACAAATAAAAGTAGGACAGTTCTTTGAACGCCTGAAGTTACAGGAAATTACTGCCAGAAAGCTTCTCAAAGACATTTTAATCCCAGTTTCCTTGGTCAGTTCCTGGATCACTTCTTTGTTTTTTTTTTTTAAAAATTCAAATAATTTACAACTGACTCTCTCAATGGCCCTGAAACCAGATACAGCTGTATTTCAGCTCTGGACATGTTTTCTTATGCCCACTATCAAGCTCAGTAGAAACATCATATATTCTTCTGGAAAACTTCTTCCACCATACATTAGTAGGACAACAGGTAGCCATCAGCATTTGAGTCCAGAATTCAGAATAAAAAATGAAAAGGATCAAGCACTCTTACATTATTACCTGTTTTATTTGAAAGGAAAAGCTCAGCTGACAAAGCAGGCTTTGGGGGTTCATTTCCCAAACACCTAAGAACATGGAAGGATTTTTTGTGTTGATGCTTGATGAAATCAATGACAACTCAGGTCATTTACACATTGCTTATAACTTGCCCAGAATTACATAAATACTGACAGAAGTACATTGTGCTGTGTGATTGAAAGCCCTCCAGTAATCTTACCAATCTTTCATGATGAAATAACATTTGATTTAGGTCCTCTAGGTCTTTGGGTTTTATTTCAGAAGTTTGCTTTCAGTTTTACTGTATGCCTCAGGTACATCTACATTATCACTATTTTTTTAAAGACTTTGGATTTTCAAAGAAAAAAAATCCACTTCAGGAATGAGATTAAGGATGGGCAGGAAGTTGTCAGGCTATATAGACCTCTTGTACTGAAAATATAAGAAATTCTTAAAAATACACAAAGGAGTGAAATAAGCTGCCCAACACAGATTAAATAGAGTTTAAAAAAAATAATTTAAAAAAAAATGAAACAAGAAAAGAGATGAGAAAATAAAAATTAACTGCAAATCAGAGACTGAAAGGACTAAGTTTTCAGGAACAAGTAAGTGCTTATGCTTTCAAAAATAGTCAGAAGTTCTTTGGTAAGTAATCCCCACCAATTTGAGACTGGATCCTCAGCATTTAAATAGAAAGTCCCAAGAATCCACAGTCCTTCAGCATGGATCCTTGCAGCACTGAAACCTTAAGCTTACTTTGCTTTGGTTCTTGGTATCAAGATATTAAACTATTTTTCCTTGGAAGGGAAAAAAAATAAATTCATTTTGTTATTAGGGTTGTATGGAGATCAATGAAGATAACATGAGATATTGAAATCAATGACAACTCGGAATACAGATTTCAGGGAGGGTTCTCCTGATCCATCTATTAGAAGAATTTAGCTGTAAATTCACACTGGAAATAGTCTTACAAGTTAGACATCTCTTCACTAGGTGTAACCAGTGTGTCAGATTCATGTCATTCATTATTGAACAGANCTTCTTTTATAGGAAGTCATGGTCAATGTAAGCAACAAAGTCCCATGTTTCACTCCCTGTGAGGACATGCCAAGTTAATGAACATTAAAAGTCCCCTATGGCAGAGAGATGTTTTCTCTTAATTTCTAGGTTCTCCAAATGTGACCAACAACTCAGAGTGTCTAAGTTGAGGCCTCCATGAGCTCAGCTTTTTCTGAAAGCTGTGACTCATGTAGTTGTCCCTAAAATTGACATATTCCGAATCTCTAAGTATTTCAAAAAATGTTCTTACTCTTTCTTTTCTTTGCTTTCAGAATGTTTTGCCTAAATGTCTTCACATATAGGTGTCCTTCAGGATCCTCTCCACACTGAGAGTGTCCAGTTCTGGGCTCCCCAGCTCAAGAAGGACAGGGAACTGCTGGAGAGGGTGCAGCATAGGGCTACCAAGATGATTAGGGGACTGGAACACCTCTCTTATGAGGAAAGGCTGAGGGAATTGGGTCTATTTAGTCTGGAAAAGAGACGGCTGAGGGGTGACCTTATTAATGCATACAAATACTTAAAGGGTGGGTGTCAGGAGGATGGGGCCAGGCTCTTTTCAGTGGTGCCCAGTGACAGGACAAGAGGTAATGGGCACAAACGTGAACACAGGAAGTTCCACCTAAACATGAGGAGGAACTTCTTTACCTTAAGGGTGGCAGAGCACTGGAACAGGCTGCCCAGAGAGGTAGTGGAGTCTCCATCTCTGGAGACATTCAAAACCCGCCTGGACGCGTTCCTGTGCAACCTGCTCTAAGGTGGCCCTGCTCTGGCAGGGGGGTTGGACTAGATGATCTCCAGAGGTCCCTTCCAACCCTATGATTCTATGATTCTATATGTTCGATTCCAACACAGTCTGCTTGCTGAGTTTGTAAGAAATAAAAGATTTTGCACTTTGAAGTATTGCAGGGCATGTGTAATGTAAGAGTCAGTGGGTCCATTTCTACAGTCTTACTAACACACTGACAAGATTGACAGTGATAGAGCTGAAACTTTTGGATAATTTATTCTTTTTCTAAAAGGATAAAAAAATTTTCACAAAATCCAGATTAAGAAAAACCTTAGCATTATCAGCAGACCAGGCAAGAAGAGAAGTATGTTCACATTAGGCACTTACATTGCTCTATCTTAAGAACTAAACCAGACAATTTGGCACTTTTGCATGTGCAACAGTATTACTTTTACTATATTTCCATCATTTTTCCTTCTTTGAATCTTCTTCTCATAAAGGCTTTGGACTTTGGCTTCTTCTGGCCCAAATATATGATGCTTCAGAGAACATTTCAGTGTGAGACACTAAAGAAAAGATAACTCTTTAAACATCAGAGATTCAGGTGAAAATTTAAGATCTGATTCTTCTGATGTCACGGGGAAAATAGCATAGCTGGAAATACACTGAAACGCAATATATCATTACTTGTCATGTATATTGTAGTCACACCTAGAAGATTCAGAAAACTCTAGCAAAGGGAATAAAAAAATATTTAATTCAGAGATTCCACTCTAAAAAGAGATGAAAAGTAATAGTATGAGGTGGTGCTAAATATGCTTGACTATACTAGTGTCTGAGATGACCTCCTGTCGTCCCTACTACCCCCAGTTCCCCTATGAACTTATGATGCTAAGCTAATGTCCTTATGCACCTAGTAATAGGAACTGAACAACATGGTACAGCAAAGCACATTTTCCCTCACTATACCAACACAGTTAAAGAACACATTGCATTACTGAGAAATGCATTTCCATAGACAGTCAGGTATCCTCAGAGCACCATGACAGCTTGATAGCTTTGGGATTTTAAGAGGACCAGAAGGAATCTCTAATACTTGTAATTGAGCAGTATTAATCAATAGGCTGCCCTTCTTAACCAAAGGTTTTACACGTTTTTTTGGTAGGTAAGGTCATCTACAGGCTATTCCAGTCATATTGACAGAAACTATACCTTGCATAACTTGTTTTCAGGTACAACAGGAACTTTCCAGACAAGAAGTGTTGCACATGGCTAATATGCTGAGCCAGATCTAGGGCCCTACCTCAGCTGCTTCTGAGATGCAAAGCAGTCATAGATCAAATCTTTCACAAAGGAGAAAAGTCCACACACAGAAAAAATTTGAACTAGATGCGATACATCTAAAGCTTCAGTGATTCAGAGCTACTGCAGTTACTACACCAAATATGAACAGCTGGCACAAAATAGCACAGCACTTGCACCCTTCTCGCACTTGTATCTAAACAACGTCCCATGAACACACAAAACCCATTTCATTTAGAATCCACCCTCTAGGCAATGTAAACTTGATCGCTTTGCTGCTTGTGCATTAGCACAGTATTTCTTCGTGAAGTTTCACTTCCAGGACCAAATACTAGGTCAAGTTCAGTGAATTAAGTTCATTTCCTTTCCTTAGAAGGAAAATACAACACTAATGACATGACAGTTGCACTGTTCAGGATACCACGTCTATAGTGTGGAGCTATACTAAGGATAAAGAGTGTAAAATGGAGGGGGCTGGGGGGGTACTCTCCACCAACTAAAGCACTGACCAAATTAGCCTGCTATTCTTTGGCTGCCTGTATTACCCCATGGTTAGCAAACAACTAGAGGGATTGTGCATTGTTACAATGACTTATTTTGAGTATCAGTCACAGGTAAGTAAAATTTTACTCTATAAAAAGGAAGAGTTTATGGGTAAATAACTACTTGCCAGCCTCATCAATGAACTGTGTTTAAAGAGAAAAGTTCCTGCCCAAACCTGAAATCTGTACCAAATACTATCATTGGTTTGCCCTTGTGACATTTAGGACCCTGGATAAAGGAGGAAATCTACGCAGCTATTTCATTTGCAAAGTAAGGAGTGTTTGATGTAAATCTTACCCTGCCTTTAAGTGTATGGAGGGTTTTTAAAAATACGGCGTTCTTTAGAAATATGCAAGTTTAACATTCCTGATTTATATTACTGATTTAACATTTCTGTAACACCACTCCTACTCATTCACTTTTGCAATCATTATTGTCAAGACCTTTTTTCACACATGAAGAGATAACTTCTGCTGTAAAAAGCTTTCTTCCCTTATCAGTAATCAGAGACGCTTTGAATTCCCCCCCCCATCTTGCCTATTCTGTTTGTTTCTATCAAAAATAACTGAAAGTTATTAATAGAAGACAAATTGACAAACAGAGAATCTTAAAGAAAAAAACAAAAAAAACAGAGGTGAAATTATGAGGAATAGCAAGAGTCTTGTGCAAAATGACTCTGCATGCCCTTCTGTCAATTGTCTCGCTATGTGGTTATGGTAACATCAAAGAGACAGGCAGGCTGTGAATCATAGTGAAGAGTAAAGAATAAGAAAGCCCACCAGCTTTAAATTAACCTAAATACCTTCCACGAAGAATAATTTAATTGATGTCCAGGGTAATCTGTGAAACTGGTGAAAAGCAAAAGTTATGAGAAAGGCAGTGACTGACAGCATTTTTCTGATGTATTACATATGTTTCAACTGACCTTGTTGATAACACTAAACTATACACTAGAAACTAAGAAAAACAGAAATCACATGCTAGAAGCCCATCAGAAACAGAAGAGACATTACCTAAATCTTAAGCATAGGCAAGCCGTCATAAAACTATTACAGACATATTTAATGCTAAAGAATAGACTATCTGAATACTGAATGTGGTAAATTTTCTTCTTTCTTTCCCAACCCTCCAAAAATGTCAGAAAGTAAATAAAGTGTTGAAATTATTAAATCAATAGACTAGAGGAAAAAAAAATAATGAAGCTCCACTAAAGTAAGACAGTTGACAAGCACCCTGGCTACATACATCATCTGGTGGGGAAAAAAAAATCCGAGGGAGAAAACACCCTGTAAAATTCCAGAAAGTAATATATCAGCTACATCCAGAATATTTTTTGAAGAAAATACATTCTATTAGTAGGTCAAAACCCCAGCACAAATGGTGATGGGATAACTACAGTTATTTTTCTGTCAGGGGTGACAAGGGAACAATAACTGATGGCAAGAATGGCATCTAAGAGAAAAGATTTAATAGCAGCCATTCAAGAACACATTTCTCCAAACACAAAAAAAAAGTCAATATGCAGCTAAAAATAATGAGTTTCACAGTTAAAGCAAACAATTTTTAAGTAATCTTAAAATGGTGTCAAATCAAAAAGAATAAAAATTCAAAGTTACTACTAAAAATATCAATAAAGTGGGAGTAAGAAAAAACTATCAGTTTTATAGCTGATTTTCATAGATGCACCACACTAACTCCATAGAACAGAGCCCAACATCAATTTTCATTTACTTATTTCACCTGTAATTTGAAGTGACTTCAAGTCTGGACATATAAGCATCACAGAGCTTGATTTCTGTTTGCAAGTAACATGTGCAGAAATGAATCCTGGAGTTCATCAATCAAGCTATGGTTTAGACTTCCTTTTTCTAAAGGATGAATGGCAAATGGATGCATATTCCACTAAAAACAGAAAAAGAAACCCCCTTATGCCCCTTCAAAGCAACAGTAAGGTGATTAGAAACATACACCACTGAAAATTTTCTATTCTGAAGTTCCTAAGCAGCAAGTGAAATCAGAAGTTATTCTACTTTCGATACATAACTCTTTGCCATATACAACTTTTAGATCAGCTGGTTTTGTACAAAATATTCTTGAACTACCCTAAAACTCAAAACCAACTTCAGTCAATGATTACCCTCAGTTTCATTTTAAAGAGAAAGGACAAATATTTAAACTTTTAAAAGGTTTCCTTTCCTGGCTCTTAGACAAATACTCCTTCTTAAATCCATTTTTTTAAATCATCCCCTGGCTCATTGTATCATATTTGATCAGGTGAAAGACCAGTCATTTCAGAATTATAGACTGATTGCGTTGTGTGCTGTTTCCTGAAGAGGCATCATACAATTTAACATGATGTGAAAAAAAAATTGTATTGCATTTAGCATGAATTTTAAAAAGTAGTGAAAAAAACCACTGTACATGCAAAAGAAGGAACTAGATCTCTTTCTGAACAGACATATGCATTCACATATTTTGGACAGCTTCTCAGCTTTTAAAGGCTAAGTCAAGGGAATTACAAAAAAATGGAGTGCAATGGATGGTAACTTGTGCTGTGAGATGAAAGGCGTTGCTGCTAGCAGTTAAACCTACTCTTGAAAAATTAGTTAACATCACTGAGTCGTTACATGACTATATCACCTGACTCAGAGATGATTTTCCACATTTGTCAGCAGGTGAAGTAGGGAGAAGGTGAGAGCAGAATATGAAGAATAAAATCAAACTGAATTAAAGGCATCTCATGAAAGTCAAGTGCTAAAATATTTTTGGGAAAGAAAAAAGGCAAAATATTAAAAAAGCATATTAAAAAGAACACATGATATCTATCCCTGCCTAAGAATGATAAAGAAAAATGTATTTGGTGAAGAAAGGAAGTATTACATTTGAGGCATAGTAGAGGCACACACTGGAACAACTTACTGGGAAACTTGGTCAACTTACTGGGAAAGCAGCAAGTGATTATGATGGCAATTTGAATGACACAGGAATTCAGTGAGGCATACCTAGGACTTCAGCAAATACTGCAGAAAAGCAAGAATAGAGGAGACTCAGTCTAGTATAAGCTATAAGTGACTGATTTTTAGCACAGAGATTATAAAACTTAGTATTTTTGCCCGGGATTTTTTCTCAAGAGACACAGTCTATTACAATGTGTTTGTAGCCTCCCAAGCCATATGGAGTGCAAGTTCATGGAGTCTGGTTCTCAATTTATTCAAGCAAAATGTCATAGAATCATAGAATCATAGAATCACTCAGGTTGGAAATGACCCTTGAGATCATCAAGTCAAACCATCAACCCCACTCTACAAAGTTCTCCCCTACACCATATCCCCAAACACCACATCTAAACGACTCTTAAACACATTCAGGGATGGTGACTCCACCACCTCCCCGGGCAGCCTATTCCAGTGTCTGACCACTTGTTCTGTGAAGAATTTTTTCCTAATGTCCAGTCTAAACCTACCCTGTTGCAGTTTGAAGCCATTCCCTCTTGTTCTATTGCTAACTACCTGTGAGAAGAGACCAGCACCAACCTCTCTACAATGTCCTTTCAAGTAGTTGTAGAGAGTGATGAGGTCTCCCCTCAGCCTCCTCTTCCTCAAACTGAACAGTCCCATCTCCTTCAATCGCTCTTCGTAAGATTTATTCTCCAGGCCCTTCACCAG
>VYZM01012168.1:0-29919 GCA_013398915.1 Dromas ardeola | reverse complement strand
ATTCTATGGGGAACAGTATCAAATGCTTTTCAAAAGTCCAGGTAGACGATACCCACAGCCTTTCCCTCGTCCAGTAATTGGGTCATCTTGTCATAGAAGGAGATCAGGTTCACCAGGCAGGACCTACCTTTCATAAACCCATGCTGACTAGGCCTGATCCCCTGGTTGTCCATTATATGGCTTGCAATGGCACTCAAGATGATCTGCTCCACAACCTTCCCTGGTACCGAGGTCAGACTGACAGGTCTATAGTTTCCTGGATCCTCCTTTCTGCCTTTGCTGTAGATGGAAGCCAGCAATAAAAAACAAACTGTCTCTAGAGAGCAGCAGCGCTGCCCCAGGAAAGGAGAATTGTACGAATAAACTATTTGCCTCCAAATACTATAACCCTCTGTGCTCTTGTTCTGTCCTTTGCCTTCCTCCTGAGGCAATGCATTTTTAGGAAGGGTCAATTTCAGATCTGACAGCCAAAGCCACTGCTCCCAGGCTACAATCCCCTTTAAAGCTCTCAGTCTGTTGATTAACAGTCACTCAGACATTTCTAATATATTTCCAGCAATATTGATCATCATAAAATAAGCTGGAACCAGTAAAGTCAGAGCACCAGTATCATTGCGAGTCCTGGGGTGCACCACAGCAGTGCTGTAACAACTAGAGATTTTTCTGTTGTGAATATTACATCTTGTGGAAGACATAGACCAAAGTGCTGAGTTGGTAGCATTACCGGGAAATGCTGACAGTACTCTGAAGCTTGGCTTCAGAGATGCAAGACATCATTGTTCAGAGATGGAAATTATGAAATGCATCTCAGTTCAAGTGTAAGAGCTTTGGTGTCATTGAAGAAGCAAAAAACAATTTCATTGCAATTATAAAAAGATATTTTTCATGAAATCCATCTTCTTTCTTAGAAAAGTAAAATTTGATAAACTTCATTTTCTAGTGGGAATTTCTAGAATGGCACGTTTTATCTCTATATTAAATAAATTAAACTCTTTTAAAACACTGACATATTAAAATCCAAAATAAAAGACAATTAATCACTGTACAGTGAAATAAACACAACCATCATTAACATACAGTACTATCTTATTCATAACGTTTATCTATCATAAGCATCTAATTTTATTAAAAAACAAATCTTAATCATGAATGCATTAAGTAAGAAATAATTTTTGCTTATATTTCTTCTATGCTTAAGAATTAGAGCACTACAAGTATCACAAAAACAAATTATTGAAAAAAATAGCTATTGAAAGAGAGCCTGCATCTACACATTAGTTATGAACTGGCGTTTCACTGGTCTATAGTGAAAAGTGAACTCCCTTGAAGTGCTTTCTCCTCACTTGGCAGCCCTTGATAAAACAGCACTATTCCCTGGGTACAGCTTGATGATGTTTTTTGGCTGTCCTCTATAATCTCTGTCAGTCTCAATGTTTTTTCTAGTCACATTTCAGCCTTTGTAATGACAGGATATAGCTTTGCTTGTCTGGTTTGTTGTGGGTTTTGGTGGGGGCTTTTAGTTCGGTGTCTGTTTTTTTCCATCCAGGCTTTCATTTTGGAAATAGGTATTTGTATATTGGAGATTTAGTTTCTACAGGACAGTTTTAGCTATTTAGCTTAACTAGTGACATAGGTACACAGGCATGAACATATGCACCTAGCTTTCTTTCTTATGTCCAGTTTGCCTCACTCTTTAAAAACTGTAATGCAGCAAGTACTTTCTCACAACCAAGTGCATTTTCTTTTCCCAGCCTCCTGTCTGCTCTTCCCCTTTACTCTCAGCCATCCCGTATGTTCCCTGTGACATTAATAGACCCACTTGCCCCAATTCCACAGCTCTGCAAGGAACAGGGTACAGCCTGATGTATACCCATCTCTCTGCAGGAAGGCTGAATGCATCATCTCATCCACCCCCACTACCTCTCTGCCTACATCCACGCCAAAATGTAGTACATCCTGATGTCATTTTGAGTTAGGGCACCACAGCCCTTCCCCACACAGCTTCATTCCCAGCAGATACCAATTGGCTAGGTACATGTCACAAATGCAGGAAAGCTGTGCAGGTGAAGAGATTCAAGGGAAAGGAAAAGTTGACTGTTCGATGCTGGCTCCAAAAAGGTTGGGAGATGATGTTTTGCCTTGCTCTATTGGCAATTCATCTTTTCAATTACTCATGAACATTTTCACAGCATTTATTTATGTATAGGCACCTGTCAATAGGGTCATAAAATAAACACCTGTCCTCCTATAGTTTTCCTCAAACCATATACTCTGTGCATTCAACAGGTAAAAGATACATTAAAATTATACTCATATTATTAATTAGTACTTAAATGGCCTTTAATATGAGCCTTTCTGCATGCAATACTTTGTAAACTATGAGAAAACCATAAAGGTTACTGATCTACCACTTGCCGTTTAATTGATTAAAGGCAGATGACTTCTCAAAAAGCAATACTACCCTCTAAGCAGCACAACTAGCTTTTCTTGAGGATGATGTTTGGATCAGATGTTAGACTTATCTGAATATACTGAAAAGCAGCCTGACCACTCTTTTCCCCAGTGCTGGGGGTACTACAAACTGTCTTATACTCCATCCCACTCCCTGCAACTCTAGCTGTACTCCAAACCATGATGCACTGCCACTCTCTTGCACAACATTTTGAAATGGTGTGCTGCGCTGGGTTCTTTTACCCAGGCCATTTGAGGAGGACGTCTTCCCAGAGTTCACCAGTACTTAAATAGTACGGATAGACACAGCAGATCTGGAAGGAGACAGGAACATAAATAAATCAGAATATCCTCCCATGCTTAAACTGACAGAATGAAGCCTGGAGAAGTTCATCAACCACGTAAATGTCAGTTCTTCAAACCAAGGAGTAAGGTGGACAAAGCTCAGTGCTGGGAATCAGCAAAAAACATACAAGTCTTCCCGGGATTTTGCAACCAATTGACACTTTGACCAGACAGATGCACTGATGCTTGTTGAATGTTAGTTAATCAAGTTGTTATATGCTGTGTGACTGTAGGCAAAGTTTTGATTGCTGCAGAGAAAGTGAAGGAGATGAACTGGGGGGAAGAGAGGATGTAACTCCCAAAATATACAGTATTTGTAATAAACACTCTTCTCCGTTGGAGATTTTTTTAAAAAGAAGCCGCTGCCTGATACAGTAATCGTATGCCTGCCAATTAGAGACATTTCTAAGACAAGCAACCATCAAATGGTCACAACCTTCAAATGTCTGTGACCAACACACAACAACAAAAAGATATACAGCTCTAAGTATCTGGTTCAGCCTTTCTCTTCGGGTTTATTTCTGAGAAGACAAAGTATGAGAACCCAGTTTAGGCATAAATAAACTTCATGTGGGATTAAAGATACGCAGAGCAGAATGAGTACAGGAAATACTTATACATTATGTTGAGTGCTTTAAGAAAATGGTTTTTCTGATGAAAATTCTTTAAGAACAGTCCCCACAACCAGATTTGAGCAAGTTATTTGTACAGAACAATTTATTCAGCAAATTTAGCCTGGATTTGCCCCTAAATGGAAATGAGCTAAAAGAATTACATTACACAGAAATAGCTTTAGCTAATCCTTTATAATGCACCAGGGATATATGCAAATTAATTTGCTTCTCAAAGTCTAAAACATTGCACAGTGTAAAATCATTTTATGATTGTCTGGCAAATTGTTGTAATGTTCGTTTATGCCTGATAATGTATAACACAAAAAAATGCAAGAATTTAACAAACCATATACAAAGGGGACTTATAACAACATCATAATTTGTTCAGTGCAAAATAAGAGAACCAAGTCACGTAAGGATGGATTATTATAAAATATCAGGAATATCTACAGCATCTCTGTGGAAAAGCTTCTATAGGGAAATTCCATATAAGTCATCTGAAGATTTTTATTTTGTTTTTTTTAAATAGCACATCAGTGGTTCATACAGAAGCTGCACTCTGGAGATCTTCTGGAATATCTTCCTTTGGGATGTACCTACAGTAAGTATTCCTGATGGGCACCAGGTTTATACAACAACGATGGTTTCTTTCATTAAGAAAATCCAGAAGCTATACTGTCTTTATCTGACCATGAAAGAAAGAAGGGAAGAAAAGAGAAGCACCTCCTTCTCTGAAGTATTTGTGTACCAGTACAACAGCTAAGCACCACCACCCACTTGGCTCCAAGCAATTCCCTGGTACACAGCATACATTAGTTAGAGCTAATGCTTAATGGAGATGGCAACTCTAAACAGTAGACTACTAATTAAACTACATCTTCTTTAGAATGAGTACTCCTGCAAATGACTGCCACCAGCTGCAGAGTCATCTATCAGCCTAGATGACTTGTAATCAAAGGGTATTACTTAAAAGAATAAATACCTGAAGTCGTACTGCCATCCCACTGAGCTGAAAGAGCCTCCAGAATTTTTCCTGGCGATGGGCAGTACAGAAATGAGAAGTTGTTTTGTAGTAGTCACAGCTTTTTTGGATAAACTGAAGTAGAAAGACATCAGAACATCAACCGTGGCCACCAGAAGCACTCCTAAGATAGCCATCCTGCAGAAGAGAGTCAGATATCATTTACAGTTAAGGACAGCAAAAGAATCTAATAGTATGAGACATACAAAATTATGACCTTAGGTTTTTGTTTCTGCTCATCTTTGCACCTCTACAGCAGTTTGGTATCTGAACTGCAGTTAGCAATAGCAATGTTTTTTACCATTATGTGCCTATGATACACATTAGAAAAAAGCCCACAGAACAATACATGGCCAAACAAAAAGAAAAATCTTTACAACTTCTCCAGATTTACGCAAACACATCAGAAATTGAGTGGTCTTCTACATGTTTCTAAAACATCTTTTAGATTATAGACATTACTGGAAACAAATGCACTAGTGTTTACATCATAATTCAAGGCTGGAGTAACTCCGTTTATTGCTACATCATGATCTCTTTCACACACATACTTGTTATGTCTCATGGTCAGCCCCTAGAAACATAGAATAATTTTCCAAGAAAGGAGCTAACTCTTTCTCCTTCTCTCCCTCACCTGTTTTGTTTAGATGGCTAAGATTTCAAAGCTAAATATACCCCAAGTATAAAGTTGTAGAGAAAACAGGAAGTGAGGACAACTATCTGTGTATTAAATAGATAATTTAAAAGTGACCTTCTGTTTTGCATTTATGTCAACATATGCTTGGCCATCTCCTAGTCCTGAGTCACTTCAAGTTGATGAAATACAATTTATTCCACATGATATTTTCTTCTATGCCAAGTGTCACACAATGTTTATGATGAAAGCAAAGACTGCATATACACTTATATTAATTAGCAATTATTAAAAGAAAGACAGGTCCCCATGATTACTGCTTCACAGACATGAAAATGAATTAATTACTAAAAGACCATTGCCAGCAAGTGAATATCTGATCAGCTTTGGTGATCAAAAAAGCATATTAAATGAGTAATGAAATGATAAAGTGTATAATTTGTATAAATTCCTAACGGACAACCTCCCCTTCTGATTAAGATGCTCAGCTTTACAGAGATTATTTACATAGTTTCACACAGCAGGCAAATCCTTTGTTACCATGAGTTGCACTGGCGGAGGGAATGATTGTTATGAGAGAGATTGGAAAAGATACTGACCCAAATAAGAGGTTTCTGTATTGTGTCTGGTGGTTCCATAGCACACAGCTACAGCCTATGACAGGTTTCGATTTTAACTGAGTAGTCTTTTGACCCACACCACGTTATTTCTATTTATAAGACAAACAAACAAACGAAAAACCCTGAAAGACCTCTCAGTATGAACTGAGAAGGCAACCCAAGATATTCCAGATCACAAGCAATAGAGTACACTTACATTTTGTGACACATTTTTGTCAGATAGTGCAACACAACATCATTATTTTTAGAAACACTCAAAACATCAGTAATGAGCTAGCCCAACAGAACCTAAAAAAAAAAAAAAAGGTTTCTTCAGGCCCCAAAATGTATTGTTCGATATTTAGATAGTTCACAAAAACAGGTGGGCTTTTCTTCATAATTGAAGTTATTATGAAAATCAATAAACCATTAAAGTATTTCATAAATAAGCAGCATAAAACTAAAGGATAACATTTCCAAAGAATTACAGGTTAATTGGAGACAGTAGCCACAACTTGCTGGCCACTTATTTATCAGATTATAGAAAAGAAATAGCTAGCAGCAAAGAAATTACTGTAGAGATTTGATTCATACAAATTTGAACACATGTTTAAGAAAAAGAAATAATACCCATTTCCTTAAAATTGATTTAAAATAGTTACTGCATATGATCCAGAATTTCTTTCAGCATGTCTTGCTTGCATCTGAATAGTGGCCAGCAAGCTGTGCCTTCAGGACTGATATTTTGAATTCATCTTAATTTAGAAGTTGTCCACTTCCTGATGAAGTTATATTTTCCGCATTTTTTTATTATTTGGCATGCTTCTTGTGGATAAGGCTTTCTTTCCTGTGAATATCTTCAACGGCAATGACAATATTATTATTCAGTCTGATGATTAGGAAGCTAAACCATGTATTTTCATTTTTCTGAGAGGCAAATAAGGTGCACAAGAAACTGGCTGAAATTATCAAAGTGAATCAGAAAATTATTTATCAGATCTGAACGTAAATTTCAAGCATTCTGGTTGCTGGTCTTTGGTCCAGTTATACATCCATTTTCTAATTAAAAAGCTCTTGAAGTCCTGCACTTCCACTAAGGCATTATAATCTTCCCAAATCTTATCCTCGTACATAATTACATACTTATATACAGGCATCCCTATGGGTAGATTTTTAGTAAAAATAATAAAAAAATTATATCAATATTAAATATTATAAATTAAGATAACTTTTCTGGTCCTCCTTAATATCTTTCTTTGTATACTTTGCAAGGTACCTTGTTTTTGATTATCAGTGTAAGTAACACTTTTGCATATATAGTATCTTTGAGACCCAGTTGACCATTATTGTTTATTCTGAGCATGAGTGGACAAAGATACTTACCTTGGCTCCTGCTACAGTTGAAATGCAATCAGGGTATAAATATATGTTTGCATGAAACTGCCAGTTGCGAACATCTTTAAAGATGAAAACTTAAAGATATAGATGGCTGAATATGCTGCATATACAAGTTTCCAATTAACAAAGTAAAGTAGTATACTTAAATAATTTTGAAGCTACAAAATTGAGTATGTGTGAAGAATAGTAAAAGTTAAACAACAGGTAATAATTTTTTTTATTGACAGAGGAGGACTAGGTAATTTGTTCCAGCTTCTCTACAAAACCAATATGGAACTAACTGGGCAGGTTCAATTGGTGAAGTTCAATTATTCAATTGCTATTTCAATTTAGTTACAAAGTTTTGTTAATGAGTACCATTCAATTATGCTGTTTGTTACAGAATCATTGCACCTAGTGATCCACAATCCGTAATGAACATTAGAAAAGTCAAAGAATTAGCATAAAATTGGCATCTTCCTCCCCACCCTCCAATGCCCAGTGCAATCTAGAAGTCCAGTTGCTGACTTTGACTTCTTCTGATGCTCTATACCATACCGCTTTTTCTTTTTCTGTGTTTCTATATCTTTTTAAGCTCTCCCACCTATTCCCCCAAGATGATTTTTCTATCATAAATGATATATGCACATGCCTGTAACACTATACTCAAGCAAAGTATTAACCATATTAAGAAGACCAAATACACACAAATTCAATAAGCTAAAAATTGGCTCAAAAGTTCTGAATTTTAGCAAATACTTGAAAACAATTTCTTAATCAGAAAATATTTACAGAAAGTTCTACTTTCATCCGAGTAACTTTTTTTATTGTCGTGGCTTGATACATTGCAACTTAGAATTTTTGTGAGATTGATTGGCAAAGTGGCATTACCGTTTGAAACTACAGGCATGTATTTTATTTTCATCATTTCAGTTAAATTAGAAGAAAGAAATTACTCCACTGAAGGTAGACAATTGTAAAATTAACATGAAGATTTCAGACTCTGAAAAGCAGGCTACATCTAGCAACTTTGGTCATATGAGGTTAGATGTACAGTCAAAGCTAATTACCAATGCACTCTACAGATACTGAAAGCTGTCAGACACCAGATGACATTTTGTTCGGCAGATGGATTAATTAGGTAGACTGAATCTGCCTCTTAAAATGCCTGATTTTCTCCCTTAAACACAGAGGAAGTCCAGGCAACTATTTTAAACTAATGATACAACTTTCAGACAGCTATAAGTAACCAAGATGAATGCCATCCTACCAATATGACTTTTAAAGCATAAGCAACCCCACTCTTCCTAAAATTCACAAGTCACTATGATTAATGATAACATTGATAGATTTTCATAATGATGATTAAGTGCCTTTTTCTGCAGAAATCCATGACAAGTAAGAGAGTAGCGTATATCATCACTACTCAAAACAGCTTCCACAGCCCCAAGATCATGGGCAATTTCTGGATAACTAATGCCATACAAAAAGTAGTTTCATGATTTAGTCATTAGTAATTAATAATAAGGTTAGTTTTATTTTAATGTTAAAAAGGAGACATAAACTTTGTTTACTGCTACAGAAAAAAGATGAAAAGTATTTGCCCACAACAAATTCTATTCATTTGTTGCATTCATGCACAGGAGAGTATTAACTGCACCAGTGTCTGGTAATAGTTAAACTGTGATAGTTATTGAATTCAGCACAAAGAAATTTCCAGATATAAACAACTGAATAGTATGTGGAGGATAATTAGAGAAAACCTCATGTCATCACCCCATAACAATGCAGAAAAAATTGCGGCTTTCAAAATATTCCCACTTTGCCAATTAGTCAATGGTTATTCAAGGTGGAAATTCAGTAACTACTCTCAACACCAGAATGTCATTCTTACGTTTAAACAGACCTAATTAGAGTAAAACATAGAAGTTGTACTGCCTGCATCTAGCACCTTATGCCAAACATACAAGCCCTGGTAACTATAGGTACTGGTATTTTAATTGATTCTCAATAAGAGCCACTAAACTGGTGTGCAAGTAGCAACCTGTTTTGACTATAGATCTGTCAAATTTGAAATTTCTTTTGTAAATGTGTGTCACCCCAACTGCAACTTTTCTAGGTATGTTCCTTTTCTAACTAGGAGATACAAATAACAAGTGTGCCCTAAATTGAGAGATTCTACTAGAGAGAGACCAAACTGACTAGAATCACACCATCCTTCTCACATCCGATTAGAAGGGTATAAACAACCACAAAACCATTTTAAGAAATATCTAAAAAATATTTTAAAATGTTTTTATATACATCCCATATTGCACCAAAAAGATTAGGAAAGGAAAATTAGAAGCAACTGACAATACCTGGAATCACTATGTATATTAAAGTGCTTTCCAACAAAGGCCCAGATTTCTACTCAACATAGTTAAAGTACACTGCCTCAAGGAGGTCTCCATGTCTATGACAGACCCTGTAACAATAGAGACTTTCGTGTGCCTTCTGGTTTATTTTTTTCATGAAAATGTCACCTAATCTACTGCCAGGACAAGAGCCAGAAAAGGGGCATTTTTGCTTTAGCATCAGGATTCAAAAGTCATTTAATTCAGACTTAAATATGTGGAAAATACAGTCAAACTCCTTACTATGCCTGACTAAAGTAAGGGCTTCTAGTTTAAGATTCTGAATTAGAAATTAATACTTTCTATTTTCTGCCTTAAGTATAAATCACGACAAAACTTTAAACACCAGTAAAAACTAGAAACTTTCCACAGCCTTTCATGTGGCTGTGGCTACATTAGACCCTTACATTTTTGGCATCGCTTTTGGTTATGTTTCCCTAAATGCTATCAGAAAAGGTTTCATTGAATTAGCCTGTTATCAAACCGAGATAACAACCCATGGTAAAATCATTCCACCAAGGAGTTTTGAACTCTTTAGAGTATTGATGGGATACTTCACTTTTCACATGGCTAGTCCATTGGTGAATACAGGTGTGATACGGACACTGTATGTCAAACACTTTATCCAAGTAGCACTTCCCAGATCAATGACGCCCACCAAGATGTCTAAGCAGTTCAGCACAGTTTAGCATTAGGGTTTTAGATGACATTAACATACAATCTTTGGCTCCCATTGGCTTTCTAAGGCTTTGAAGTATTTCCTGTAGGAAAGAGTTTATTGGTAAAGTGGCTACCCTCCAAATAATTTCTTATGTTGATACACCCATAAATAACAGACAGGAGCCAAGTTCAGTAAGAATTCAGTAGTTTAACTTGCTTTTTCAATTTCCAGCATAAAAGACAACTGAGGATTTGCAGTTATACAATACCAAATACTCACTGATCCCTTACACATCTAAGCATAACTGAAAAAAAAAAAACAACGATAATTTTTAGAGATAGTCTAATAATATCCTCAGCACTATCATGCCTGCTCTGTCACGTGTCACATTTAGCAGTCCAGATCCCAGAAGGAACTGGAAAATGCAATATTGATCTTAAGAACAGAATAGTCATCAAAAGTATTGGAAGCATCAGCTATCTAATTAAGTGATTAATCAGAAGCAGTATGACTACTTTAGCATAAGATGGGAGATGTTGGACTTTCATTAACAATATTTGCATTTATAGGCATTGCAATATATACTGACAGAACTGACGCACTGGCTGAAGATAGAAAAACATATTTACAAGCTTGAGAAAACTGTTTTCAACTATCAGAATTATCGAAACAAGCATGAGAGATTGAGGGCTCATAGAAGATAGGCACAGTGAATTAGAAAATAAATATATTTAACTGAAGGTAGTTGAATTAGCAACAGAAAAATTGAGAATATAATCAATTGCATCAAAATTTCTCTACAAGGTGCTTTTTCCAGATAGCATCCAGGTTCAAACTTTGTAAAGTAACCAGTTTCAATTGGTTAACATCACATCATCTTAAGTGACCCTGTCAAAGTGTCAAAGGACATATTCCCATCCCTTATAAAATTGCACCATAGATTGGTTTCACTGGAACTGCAAATGCAATTTTACATTTACAAAGATTGTCATCAAAACTTTCAGAGATTACAATGAGAAATTAAATTATTTGTTATGAAAATTTGCAATAAAGTACCTCTCATCAAAAAAAGCAGCGAGTGAGCAGTTGTGTTTCTCTACTTCATCACAACTTCTCCATCAGGAAAATTAAGCTCTGGGAAAAAAACGGGGGCAAACATTTTTAGACTATTAGAGCAATGAACTGTAACTGCATTGTAACTTTTCCTTATTTAGAATTTTAAAAAGCTGATTACCTTCGTAGAAGATTCATCTTTAGTCTAAAACAAAATAGTGTTATCTATACATGAGACCAATAAATTACAGGGATAAGACTGTGACATTTAAGGGACATGGATATAACAAGCTTGGTGATTTTGCGGATCTTTCCTGCCTCAAATTCCATAAAACCATTACATAAATTACAAGACTGCTTAAACTCCTCAAGCTTGGCAGTCCTTGATAGTTAATATTGAGAATTACTTTGGAATGAGATTCCATGAAGTCACACTCATCTTAGAATAACAACACACTTTTTCACTGAGTTAAACTAATCCCATAATTCTTGTTCTGGAGTATGACTGCCTGTGTGAGAAACTTCTATCAAAGCAATTATTCAGAAAAATTATTCAAAATAGTAATTTTAGGGCATTTGTATACAGAGACAAATCACTAATCTCTACTTGAATGAGGGAAAAATCTTAGACGCAGGCTCAACACAAGTTGTGTCCTCTTTACCTCATTAATTTAAGACAATTCCATTTAATAGAAATGAATTCATCCTGCTGCAGCTTCAACTTGTCTCTAATTCACTTGATAAGTACTTTGGAAATTGCCTGGTTATCTCTTAAGTGTCTTAGACATCTATCAGCATCATAATAAACAATAAACAAACAGTTTTTAAGAAAAAAGAAAAAACATTGCATAGAATTTTCCAGTCCCTCAACTGTAAATGACATAATGAAAATAATTCACATCTGAAAAAAAAAACATTTGGTGTTGATTCAGCTGTTTAAGTGACTGGAAGTGATATGGGGAGATATCAGTCCTTTAAACCAATTATTCTCAGCATTGTTTTCAGCACTTTTATTCAGACTAAGAATGTAAATACTATGCATAGCTTCTTTCCAAGAGTAGTATGGCGAGACCTGGACAGCTGGAGAGTTGGGCGGAGAGAAACCTTATGAAATTCAATAAGGGCAAGTGTAGGGTGCTGCACCTGGGGAGGAATAACCCCATGCACCAGTACAGGTTGGGGGCTGACCTGCTGGAGAGCAGCACTATGGAAAGAGACCTGGGAGCTCTGGTGGACAACAGGATGACCATGAGCCAGCAATGTGCCCTTGTGGCCAAGAAGGCCAATGGCATCCTGGAGTGCATCAAGAAGAGTGTGGCCAGCAGGTCGAGGGAGGTCATCCTCCCCCTCTACTCTGCCCTGGTGAGACCACACCTCGAGTACTGTGTCCAGTGCTGGGCTCCCCAGCTCAAGAAGGACNCTGAGGGAATTGTGTCTATTTAGTCTGGAAAAAAGACGGCTGAGGGGTGACCTTATTAATGCATACAAATACTTAAAGGGTGGGTGTCAGGAGGATGGGGCCAGGCTCTTTTCAGTGGTGCCCAGTGACAGGACAAGAGGTAACGGGCACAAACTTGAACATATCTAATTCCATCTAAACATGAGGAGGAACTTCTTTACTTTGAGGGTGGCGGAGCACTGGAACAGGCTGTACAGAGAAGTGGGGCAGTCTCTGTCTCTGGAGACATTCAAAACCTGCCTGGACGCATTTCTGTGCAACCTGCTCTAGGTGAATCTGGTCTGGCAGGGGGGTTGGACTAGATGATCTTCAGAGGTCCCTTCCAACCCCTATCATTCTGTGATTGTGTCATTCTGTGATTTACTATTAGCAAGTTCTAAAGCAATAGAAATTAAAGTATAAAAATCTACCCAACACACATTCTATCAGAAATTAAGAAAGAGCTAAAACATATAATTGGAAATGGTAGATCAGCCCTCAAGAGCAGAAATCTAAAGCTTTGTATCCAATTTGAAAACAGCCTCTAATAATATGCAGTTCAGACAAGAAATGTGCTCAGCATGCAAAAAATCACTTCTCTAAGGCTTCTTTCACACAGACCTTCAAGTTGTTCACATTGACATAAAAATTCATAATGCTTGTTCCCAAATGATTGTTCCTCCCCTCAAAACACACTAGTGGGAATTACCTCAAACCCATGCTTTATTACATTCCATAAAAACAGTGTTGGAAAAGCTGTGAGCAGAGGTGTTTCTGCCATTCTTCCCGCTCTAGCTCTAGTATAGGTATTTTAAAAAGATAACAGTCATCTAAACCAGTAATTAAAAAATGAAGCTAAATTTAGTGACAGAGGAATGTCATTGGCAAAATAACTCCAGTGAGTGAATGACCTGACCATATGTACAATCACAAGGTAAGAAAATAATCTTCATGGACCTCTGCTCAATTATTGCGAGCTGGCACACTGTTGTCAGTTCTAAAGGTTAATGCAGTAATGAAAGATGAAAGTCTCTCCTAAGTGATTACTGAATACCCAAGCAGGTATTCACATTTTAAATTAAAGGTGCTCAAAGAAGCCTGATGATAAAAGGTTTGTCCAAAATCTCTACCACAACCTGTGTAGTATTAACAGAGGCTTCACTACCCTCAAGTGTCACGTACAGCTCAGATGCCAAGATGATATACAAGATGACGGCAAAGCTCTAAATGCAATTATTCTGCCCAAAACTGGGTCAGAAGTTTACATCATCTGAACTGTTTAATTGAATCCATTGTGATTTTTCAGAAGGCAAAACTTTCAGGTATTTGCTCATGCCTAGTGTTGATTGGTTTTTCCTAGAATCTAATTTAAATTTGTGAGATGTATTAGGGAAATGGGGAATTAAATTATAAATTAATAATCACAATCCCAATTCCTTTTTTAAAAAACCTTTATGCAGGCCAATCTTCAGAGATAATGTACTCCAGGGACAGACCCAATACTGGAACATCCAGCACACCCAAATAAATGCTCCATTAGATCCCATAAATTGCACACAAATGTTACATGTGATGGAGCTAACGGAGAAGAGGGAGTAATACCCATTTATGCTGTGTGTAATCTCAACCCCACTGAAGTCTCCATTATGCCATTCATAAATATAAACATAATTAAACAATAACTAGCATCAATGAACTAGAACTAGCAGGCTGTTCAGGCGTACATTTCAACTAAATCTTCAGCCCTGCCAGCAATCATAACACTGAAGTAGTCTCTTAGCCACCTCAGCTTTAAACAAAGCAGTGGGAATCTCACAGTCATAGGTACCACAAACATCTACAAAATTTACTAAGTAACCCTCAAACAATTCATACAAGGCCAAGAATGACAACAATGATAATAACTTCTCCTCTCAGGGTGAAAGCGCTTTGTAATTAAGTAATGGATTAATCCTGCTTTGACTATTTCTTGCAAGTCTTGGGTCATTTTTTAAATCATCTCTGCTGCTGAAGTCCTGGAAAGCAAGCCTAAAGTTTAATTTCAAGGTTACTTTGTATTAGCTTTAAGCAGATGAGGAGGGAAAAGGTTTAATAAGTGAAAGATCCTAAAGACAGTGTAATCACCATAGCCTCCTCCAGAAAAATAAACTGTTATAAACTTTTCAAGATGTCATAAGATACGACACTCAGAAAAGAAACAGAGGATATGAAGTTTTATACAGAAGTAGTTTAACCTCTAGCTTTTACTAATGCCAAGATTTAGGAAAGAGTAAATAGCAAATTCTAGCTAGAAAGCAAATGAAAGGGAGATGAGGTTTTAGAAAGGATGAGGTTTTAGAGAGCTAGAATACAAGTCAGTTTTGATCTTAAAGATGCTTTTTTGGTATCGTTGTAGTTCGTGGTTATAAAACAGTTATTAGTTTTCGTAAGAAATATCCCCATTTGAACCGCATGCAAAGAGGAAAAAGGACAATTTACTTTTTCCTGGAATCCTTCATTGGCTTAAATTCCTGGTTTGTACTAATTTCATTGCAACAGAAGTGTCAAAGATGAAATTGCTGGGGTAATGTGTCCCACCAGCATCTGAGGGTATGATTAATCCCAAATCAGAACTAGAAATCTGTATCTTTAATGATGCATAAAAATAAATTATTAAAATATCTTAAAGAAGCTGGAATTCAAGCCTCTTCATGCCAGCATGACAGATACCCTGATGAAAGTAGCGAGTAGTATAAAAGGAGACACTGTAATATTGTTTCTCAGCTCTGGGTAAAATAACAAACTAGTAGTTACTGCTGATAATAGGAAATATTTAAACTTTTTTTTAATTTATAAGCAACTCCCAAGAAGCTAGAATCTCTATGTGAAGTTTTACATATTCCTTAGAAAAGCAAAAAAGTAAACCAGAAGAAAGTCAATTATTCATATTTTAAGCATTTAGTATTGATAACAGTTTTTGCTGCTAAGATTACATAAATTATATAGTGCTCCTGTTAAGAGTAAGCATTGTGAGCAAGAAAAATTGCTGACAAAGTGTTTTGGAGAATGTAGGAAACAGGAACAAATGATGAGTGCCCTAATCCCATTCAGATTATGAGGAAGCAGAGACATCAGTTTTCCTGGATTTAAGGGCTAACGAAATTTTGATTTTTAAGAGCAACATAGCATCATGTAAACACTGGGGCAAGAACGACAAATGCAACATGATAAAAGTCCTAATGATTTTGAGATCTCTTGGTCTTTTGTTGCCAGAGACAGCAAAATGCTTTGACTCACAGAGAAAAGATCTCCGTAGAAAACCAAACAAAATGCTTCACAAATGCTGAGGTCTCTCTTGAATGGCTGAACTACTAAAATAGACCTGTTATTTACAGCATTTCAGCTTCGGTCATGATATTTCTTCGGTGTTTACTGAAGTCCACAATAGCCATAAGACATGCCCAGGTGCACAGATGTGGCACAATCCTGACACAGAAGGAAAAATTTTCTCATCATTAGAGCCTCATCTGCAGAGCTCCTTCCCTTACAGATAGTCATCAAGTTCCACTGTGACTCTCCAAGATTCATTAATTCCTTTCAGATCATTTTATGTGTATCCATAGCGAGTCTTTTTTTCAGCAAGAGAGACATAACTGTGTGAGTGGATGTCCAAAGTGGCAAAAAGCTACTGAAGCTGTGTCCCTTAAGATAATTAAATAGTTATCTGTCCTGAATTATTTTAGTTTTAATTTGTAATTTTTTCAGCAATAGAAAAAGTTCTCTGCAGTCACAATTCTGGGAAAGATGGGGAAAGAAATTCAATATTAAAATGAAACATCCCTAACGTGTTTCAAATTTGAGGAGTATAAAATTAAGTAGCGTGAGTCCTTTTTAATAAGATATTTAGACAAAAGGTTTCTGTAATACCTAGACACGGTGGTATTTTTTTTGGTGGGAAAAACATTAAAAAAAAAAAGTAAGAGGTAAGGGAACGTAACAATATTTTCTTACTCAAACTGAGACTAAATTATAACATTTTCAACCATTGTTCTTCCTGTCATTCATTACCACATCCTTTTTTCTTGAAATTAAAATGTTCACACAATCTGAAATGAGTTTCATTATATTTAGTATCTGGCAAGCATTTACTGACTTCAGCACATAAGGGTTTCAATTCCCACCCAAGAGAAGGAGATTAAGCCCAGGGTTAAACACGAAGTGAATTCCTACCAGCTGTCCTTTAAGTAAATTGAACAAAATGGATTGAAAAATAGAAAACTGACCTCAACACATATAAAGTTCTTTGTTCTTAAATATTTTGTGTTTTAAATTCTTTTTTATTCTTCATGTAGTTTAAGAAGAAAAGTAGTAACCACTTCTTTTTAGTATGATAATTATCAGTGGTAGCCTTTTTATTGCTTTCTATTATTGCTTACACTTTTCCTTTTAAATTCCAGAGGCTGATGGAGGATAATTAAACAATCAGGTTTAAAGGAGTTTACATTTCACACAATATTATTTTCATCATTCTGCTCCTAGGTCAAGGTCAGAGACGGAAATACTGTTCACAGGCTCTCTTTATAGTCTCAGTGGTTTCCCTAATGGAGTAATTACAGTCAGTCAAGCCTGACTGCAATACCACACCGAGTAGATGCATTTGTAGTCCCAGGTGGCAGAAAGGGCTCATTCTGGTCCTCCTTTGCTGGAAAAAGCTTCTTAAATCCTTCCTTTGCAAAACACAGCTGAAGGCTACCTCTGGAAAAAAAACAACAACCCACATCCTTGAAAAATACACATAGAGCAGAAGAGGCCAATGTTATATCAAATGCTTTCCACAAATCACTTAAAAAGGTCCTGTGGAAAATTATATAAAGGTAATACTTCCTGTAGAATGCATATAGCTTAGTTAGTTAATACTATTACAAACTCACACAGTATTTGAATTCAGCCTCAAGACTGCATCTCTATTATTTGAAGTCTGCTCAGAGGGAGAGACACATCAGATAATGCCAAATTATGTTTTCTAAACCCCTCAATAAAACAATATGCAACTTCTCAGTGAACTTCTCAGTTTTTCAGCAACAAAGTATAAACCTTTCATGGGCAAAAAAAAGGAGAAACCAAGATGCCATCCAGTCCTAGAACATGCACAACAGCTACACTCCTGCCCTCTTCTCAGAGGACAGCAATACCTAAGAGTATTCACAGCCTGCAAACTGCTGTTCTACAGTCATTATGCTAAACAATCTGAAAAAAGCACTAAACCCTCCAAATAATTATGGAGTGACAAAAATCATATTTGTATATAATTGTTAGCCAGATAATTTTTTTTTTTTTAACTAATGAAATCTTTCACTTTTACTTCATGGTTCTCCTTATCTGCAAATCCTTCATGTGTACCCTACAACTATAGTTATATGCTATGTGAGTTTACATTAAAGGTGAAACAAGACATTTTTCTTTATATTCCTGCCTCTAAGATACCTTGCTATAAACATACCTTTATACTGCCCAGCATGTGACTAATGATAGAAAGCAACAAGAAACTCTTATCAGGTGGAAAAACTTGCAAGTTCAGGTCATAAACTATAACCTTTTACTTCTTTCTATTAGAAAATAGACTAATTTTGTTGTTATTTCACCAGACCTTCAAAGGCCATGATATTTTTAAATATATCAATCCTCCAACAAAATATTTTCCTTTTACTTATAAGCCTTTATCTGGTAGTTGCAGATCATACCACATTCACTTTTTAAATAACAATTAAAGGTCAAACCAATCAGGCATAGAAGATGTTGAACATCTTGTAAAATTCAAACAACTCACTGCAGAAGCCACAGGGGGGTACTTGCTAAAATGATCAAGCACTTTTAAACTTATTTATTCAATGATTACCAGGGGCACAATGTAATCCACTTCTAATGTAAACCCACAGGAAGGGAACTCTGCTGAAAATTCATTTTAAAAATCTTCAGGGTTTTTTCCTCATCTATTTTCAACCCATACAAAGGAGAAGCTATAGTTCAGAATACATCTAAACTACAGTTTATCATAAAGACGTCCAAGCTAGTTTTACATTGCTTCAGGCAATAGGGACTTCCAGATGAGGGAGGTGACCAAACTGGGAAGCACAGGGATCCACAGGGCATAAACCCCATCAGTCTTGGGAGATTCTTCGTGTATTTGGAGCACTACTGCTAACACAGGTAGTTCCGCATACAGGATAACCCCCTTTTTAGCTACTTCCCATAGCACCTCAGTCTCACTGGATAATTGCAACTTTATTCTGTATGCTGCCACTTCATCCCGAAGAGCAGAAAATACAGATAGCAGAAAGTGTTGATTTTTCCAGTTCTGACCAGTGCAATTTACCAACACAAATCTTTAGTAAGCCTGTATCAGACACTGCTAAGGTGATCTAATCTACATGCAGAGGTAACAAACAAGTAGATATTAAATTACAACCCTGTTTCTATTTGAGATTAAGTGTGTGCATTTTTTCTTATGTCATAATTTTTTTCAGGTGAGAAAGGACCATAGGGAAGGCATATAACCTGCTACTCAAAGGGTCTCAATGAAGTTGCTCAGGGCTTTATCCAGACTGGTATTTATGTGCCATGCCAAGTTCTAGGTGTTCAACAACAATCTCTGTAGCCATAAATTCCTATGCACATACATTCCTGTGTGCATAAAGAGCATTAAACATGTCAAAAGGAAATTCAAACCCAACAGTGACTCCGAGGGGTGTTTTGGAGTCAGCACCTTTTACCCATGTAAGAAATACAGCTTTCAGTTCTTCTGAGAAGAAACATTTAAATCTGTTGTCTTTCTCCCTGCATGGGTAATTGCTGCAATCTATGCGTGAAGTGTCAGACATTTCTCTGATCACACACACGAGAAGAAGGAGACAGACCTGTGTTTCATGAGAAGCTGCATCTTGCTGGAATGCCACATCAGATGCTAAACCTGCAGGAGTTGTACACATGCTGGCAGAAGGACACCTCAGTGCTGACAAGAGACAGCAGTCAAGCTCCTCCATCTTTTCAAAGCTGAGATAGTTTTGCCCCACCAAAAGAACAACTTTTGGATGACAAAGTTAGGGGACAGCTTCCAAAGGTATCAACAGGTTTTGACTGCCAAATATTTTCCACCATGGTGGATTGAGCACTTGTTCAGATACCTGTAATTCTGGGCATAAACTCTATTTTGAGGCAACATTTAGGAGGTGCTTCAGCACAATCCTTTTCCAAGCATTAATTTAATTTAAACAGTGCCTAAGGCACTGTTCAGAAAGGCATTAATTTTTAATGGTAAGATAAGAAAAGAAAGCCTTCATGACAACACAGTTATGTTCTTCGTTGAGAACTTCTACATAAACCCTGGAGGAAAAACAGAAAGAGCACAGAAGGAAAGAAAATTTTTAAAGCACAACTTGACTTCCATTATTTCTGCCACATGAACAAACACTGATAAGTACACCTTTATGCTGGATACAGTAAGACTTTGTAAGTGTATGGGCACGTATGCCTATAACACAGATACTTATGGAAGATATTTATGAGAATTTGTATGGTATTTATATATGTACTTAATTATATTAATATGCATGATATTTATGAGAATTTATGTACTCAAATATTATTGCTCTGGTTTACTAACAAAAAGTTAACTTCTGTGTCCATCCTACTACAGCAGAGCTGCACCGCCCTTGCTTCAGGGGAAAACTGTCTCCAGATAGATGGGATTTAACCAGACTACTTTCTTAAAAATACCTTCTAGCAGGGTGTTTGAGAACTTCTATTGAGCAATATTTATCAGTTTTTGCAGAGTCACCCCCCTGTTTCTGGAGTATCCTGCTCTGAGTTTGATTGATGGAGTTAATTATTGTGCCAGCATTATCTCACAACAGCAGTACAACTTTCTGCATAGCTTGTTGTTATCATGGGTAATGAGTTGGTATTGACAGTTCAAACACCAACAAAAATGCAATTTTCTTATCCTCAGAATGTTAAAATATAAATTCCTCCTATTCACGGTCAGTCTCTGAGACAAATTCTGTCTCCTTCCACAGAGATCTTAACTATTATATTTCTTGAAAATTTTAAAATATACAAGCTTCCATCTTATTCAAAAAGCATCAGAAATCCCTGAATCATGTATAGATTTGTTAGCTTGCTTCCTTACTTAAACTGAATGCTTGTGTGAGTGGATGCATTGCGTGTAGAATATATTGAGGATATTTAGTTCTGAAAACAGAGGTAGCCTGTGAACTTCAGTGAATAATAGATCCATTTTCTATTCTAGATCTCATCTCTTTTCATCTAGGATCCTCACTTCAATCCCTAGTGAGAGCTCCATGTCCTCTTGGGACCTTCCCTGGTGTGGTCAACACCACTGATGTCACCAGCTGTAGCTACCAGCAACGAGTATAAAAGCCACAGGGGAAAAAAAAAAAAAAACAAAAACAGCTTTTCCAATGACTAAGACTTGATCAATGGACATCATACGACAAAGACAATGAACTTGAATCCAAATTCAATTAAAGGATCCACAAGTAACACATTTTGACTAGTGATTTACATCATCAGGTCAGAAGGTCTGAGGAAAATCAGGGGAAAAAACATATATTGTCGTTTTAGAGGTGTTTCTTCTGGGATCCAAATGGGTGATCAACATAGTTTCACACATCACAGGTACAAGCTGATCCAAGTATATCTAAAGTAACTACAATTTCTATTTAAAAATTAGTAATAAGTAACCTACATTTGTAGCTTTGCTGTGCAGCAATTTTAATATCTAAAGCTGATTGTTTCTCTTATTTTGACATTTTTCTCATATTTTAAGAGATGGGAGGAGGGACACTGGGGTTAATTCTTTTTTGCAAGATATCTCCAGAAGCAAATATCCAGTGCCTAAACGCAGAGTAATCTCAATTTTTATACATTTAACCCTTAAGTTAATGATGCTTACACAGACCCCACACATTATAAGCAATTAAAAATGGCCCAGATTTGAAATACAAAGCCTGTTTAATGCTATGTCAAACACTCCCTTAAAACAGATACGTAAAAACTTACTACAGATGTACAGAAGAGGTAGAAACAGATGAATATTTAAAATATAAATCAGAATAATATTCCTTTTCTCCTTCCCTTCCACCACAAAATTTATAATAAAAATCTCTTGCTTGACAGGTGTCTAGATATTAAATACAGTATTAACAGCTACTTTGCCGAAGAAGAAAATACATTAGTGGAAGAGGTTTGAATCTCTTATTGCTACTGTTAAAAATTTTATCCTGTTGTGGAAAAACAGCATTCAAAAAGAGACAGAAGGAACATGACAACAAAAGACATCACTTCTGAAGAAGCAGGGAGAGACTCTATCACCCACTCGTGGGGCTGTTTCCACCTTTGCAGTTGTGACAGTTTCTCAGCACTGCTCTAAGGAAGATAAAAGCGGACACTGAATCGCAAATTTCGTTTTGCAGGTGTTGTCTTGATTTTCTTAACTCAATGCAGATGTTGCCATCTATTTCTTCTCTTGGTAAACTCCCTCTTTCTATGTGCCTTTGTCAATAAGGTCACATTATCTTTCAGAAATAGGAGGATAGCAGGTTGCTTTCTAGGAAGTTGTTTAATGCATTAATAAAACAAGTTTATAACAATGCTTCAATCCCTAAACACCTTTTCTCAAAAGAACAACAAAACGTCCTATTTCCTCATGAACTTGTCCACTAAATAGATCTACTTTTCTATATTAATATCATTCCAATAATTCCCAAATGCTGTTTAATGCTGTTTTCAAGTCACAATCTAAACATGGTACTTGAATTAAGTCCACAGAAACAGCTCACTTCTGAAGCAAGTGGGGTCTTGTCCTATATGAGAGGCAGTAAGGAAATGAGAGAGAAGAACATACCCTTGGGATGATGGACTCAGTTTTTCTTACGAAGCAGCTGAAATATGCAGTGTGAAGACATCTCATTTTTGCTCGGATTGCCTCAGTCTTCTGACTAAGTAACCTGTGGGCCTCTCAGCACAGGATATTATACTTCCTGCAGGTTTACGTGGTCAGAAAGCGACTGGAAAAATTTATTAAAGAAATACCAGACTATTAAATACAAAACCAAAATATATTTAGGTCAAAGAGACCATGAACTGCAAATTGTTAACGGCTGGCAGACCCCTCTGAGGAAATCACACTAAAAGCTTGCCTGGTTAGTTTATTTTTTCCCAGGCATCATTTAATAGCCATTTTAAATACATGGCTGGGTGGACTAAGATCTCATCTGGTCAAACTGCTCATTTGTTCTAGTGGAAAAAAAATATGCTAAAGTATTCTCCAAGGGCTTTTTCTTTAAAAAAAAAAATAAAAAAATGAGTACAGTGCCTTCTATAGATGAGTACTGCAGTCATGTATCTTTCAAAAACTGGTTAGAATAGGTAATGGGAAAATATAAGGACATCAACAGTTTTTTAGACACCTGGATTTCTTCCCTAACCAGACATCAGACTGCCCGCCTTCTACCTCAAAGCACCTCTCCCCTACCCTACTCAATTTTTATTTCATGTCCTCATTGGAGGAAAAATTGCCCATTTTCTCTCCATTTCTCTGTTCTCAATTAGTATACCCCCCCAACCCCGTTTGAAAAGTACGGTGATGGTTACAACTGCAAGCACATTCACTTTTAAGTGTATTTTGAGAAGTTAAAATTGTGCTCATTATTCCAAATGGAAATACTGCTGCTGAAGTTATACAAGTCAATTGACTTAGAACTACATGGCAGCAAGATTTACCGTGACTTTCTAAAAATTTAAGTCCACACTACATACAAATAATCATGCACTGTCTTGTGCTATGCACAGACTGACTAACTGCAAAGATCATGACAAATGCAGGTCTTTTTTCTAAGTGTTACTGGCTAATAATAGCTCTATCAACTTCTGTAGTTTTCCTCGTAGAAACCTTTTAAAAAGAAAATAATGCAGATGGCCTGAACTGGCAAGTTCAGGGTTCTGTTGGGGTGTCAGTACATGACTAAATGATTTCTTCTTATTGTTTTAAAAGGATTATTTTGGTGGTTTTCCTCCATTAAAAAAAAAAATCAAACTATGTATTCAAGATACTCCCACAACTCAGGTCTTTGCTATTGATTGGGATCTACTTAAATAGCTGTTCCAGGGGTTGTTTTTACAGTACCGAGTAAAATGGATATCTGGCTTGTAGACAATGACATCATTAGCAACAGAATAGATCTTAGTGACAGTTAACATTTTTATGCATCATCAGAGTTGATGAAAGGAGTAATGGAATTCCTTTCCCTTTCAGAAAGGAAGCTGGCATCACAATTTCTTCTCAAATATGTTCTAGCCCCACTGAGGCAATGAATTTGAGTTCTCTATGTTATGAGACCTTTTCAGGCAAAGTTCCTTTCCCATACAGATTTCACTATTATCTCCCTTAAGTTTCATTTTATTCCTTGCTTCCACAGAAATACCCTTTCACCAAGATATCATTACTTAGAAATGCAAACTTAATTTTAAACATCCTCTCAGCTTCTTGTGGGTTTGGTTTGGGTTTGGTTTTTGGTGTTTTTTTTTAAAAAAACTAAAAACCACAATAAAACTTATCAAACTTAGAACAGCTTGCTGTTATTTTTCTTAGGATGCATTTTATAAATAAAATTTATTCTACTTTATTTACAAGGCTTTGCAATTCAAAGAGCAAGAATGTGATTGCTCCAGATGTTAAAGATGTAGTAAACATACACAACTGATCTGCTGGGTGTGCACAGCAAACCTAACGCATCTGACAGGTGCATCTGACATGGTGCAGCATAGTGCTGCATCACACATTCAGCAAGTGTTTTTCCATGTCTGCCACATTTCCTTCCTATAAGGTTTACAGTGGGGAAAAAAAAAAGGAAATGGTGCATTTGTTTCAGTAAATGTTAATTCACTTATGTACCTTTTTTGAAGGTTTTTTTGTCCATTCATTACCCTGTTAAGATTATTTTTTTCGACCTGTTTCATCCAAACTGCTGTTTCTTGTGAAGTAAATTCTGTTGAAGTGGCTGAATAGCAAATTTTTTAGAAGTAACTTCATCGTTTCAGTCAATTCTACTGCGTGGTTAAACATCGCTGCTTATTTGCATGATCTTTATAATGAAAGTGTCCTCAGTATGCCGGCGGACTTTGCTATATTAGGCCCAATATACACATTAATCATGTAGCTAATCTAGTTCTCATTTGACCTCGATTTAGTAAAACCACAATATTGCAAAGAAATTAGGTCCTCTGGAGTATTTTATCAGACTTACAAATCATTACTGCTACCTACTTTTTTCACTTTGCAAAAGGATTGAAAGGTTATTGGATACTTTGCACATATTCTGCCTCTCACAATGACCTCTTTCTCCTCTCTGTTTATGAGTTTCAGCCAAACATTTCTTGTGGGTTTTTTCCCTTCCCACTGAGGATTTCAAAATAGTCTTGGGAAAAACATTTCTTTTTTTTAAGGTTTTCATTAAAAGACTCAGTTACAGGCAAGAATACGTCATAAAACTATGAAGGCACAAGTCCAAACAGCCAGGTCATAAGCTACTTTGATGACAGCATTCTCTTGGCATGTTTAATATTAATACACAGAGTCTCCCAATCTTGAAACTTTTTGTAGTACGAATGTGGGGAAAGGGCATTTGCTCTTTAATTACTATACAAACAAACATTCAACTGTGCCCTAATCTTTCTTCCATGAATATTTATAGCCTAACAAGCATCAGTTCAAAGTGAAGGGAGAGATGGGACAGGTTCACGTGGGACATGAGCTCTCGTGGACTGCAGAAGGAGTTCTTAAAAGCCCTACATACAAAAGCCACAAAGAGAATAACGGGTACTGGAGGGATTAGATATGGAGTAGAGTCAGTGTTACCTAAACCCCAGTATTTCAATTTAACCAAAATCCCCTCTCACATTGCAGCTGAGAGGCTACAGATACTACACCATAGCTGATGTGCTGCAAGAGTAGCTCCACTGCACTTCTCCCAAGAGACAAGTCCCTGTGCTTAGCCTCTTTGCTAAAGATTTATGTAACAGAGGGGAGTGGAGCTATTAAAATGCTTTAAAAATTGTTTCAAACTAAGACTTTTTTTGACCTTTTCATGATGAATGTGAACTGAGAGATGCTAAGGTTCGACCTCCCATGATGATAAAACTCTTGGACGCCTGACCAGTATTCCTTCTTGCTTCAGGCAGGTGACAGTCACAGTGATGAAACATGGTGTCACACTATCAAAGTTGGAAAACTAACTTGGCATTGGAGGGCAATCTTTAGGCTTGAATCAGAATAGTGTAAAGCCCTGTATATTTCAAATGCTTTATTCCACAGAGATTTATCCTTTATTAACTACAGTGTGAGTACCACTCCCTTACAACAGTGTTACAGTTTACCTGGATGATCTGCTGTCTATAACAATAAAAGCTACAGGAGAGATGCTAACTATTGAAAATAAGCACCAGAGAAACATGACAGGGTAAAGGGAAGGGTGCAATAAGAGCTTAACCTGCTTACACTTGATTTTTATGAAGCAATTGATTTTTAACATGGCAATCCTTTCACATTCACAGAATCACAGAATGGTAAGGGTTGTAAGGGACCTCTGGAGATCACCTAGTCCAACCACCCCTGCTAAAGCAGGTTCACCTAAAGCAGGTTGTACAGGAATGCGTCCTGGCAGCTTTTGAATATCTCCAGAGAAGAAGACTCCATAACCTTTCTGGGCAGCCTGTTCCAGTGCTCTGTCACCCTCAAAGTAAAGAATAAACAAGTTTTTCCTTATGTTCAGATGGAATTTCCTGTGTTCCAGTTTGTGCCTGTTGCCCCTTGTCCTGTCGCTGGGCACCACTGTCCTGTCTGGCCTCATGCTCTTGACACCCACCCTTTAGATATTTGTAAGCATTGATGAGATCCCCTCTCAGTCTTCTCTTCTCCAGGGTAAACAGACCCAGGTGTCTCAGCCTTTCATCTTATGAGAGGTGCTCTATTCCCTTGATCATCTCCGTAGCCCTCCACTGGACTCTCTACAGTAGTTCCCCATCCTTTTTTGAACTGGGGAGCCCAGGACTGGACATAGTACTCCAGATGTGGCCTCACGAGGGCAAAATAGAGGGGGAGGATGACCTCCGTTGACCTGCTGGACACACTCTTTTTAATGCACCTCAGGAGACCATTGGCCTTCTTGGCCACAAGGGCACGTTGCTGGCTCATGGTCATCCTGTTGTCCACCAGGACTCCCAGGTCCTTCTCTGCAGAGCTGTTTGCCAGCAGGTAAACTCTTAACCTGTAGTGGTGCATGGTGTTATTCCTCCCTATATTATGTCTGGTGTCTAGCCTGAAACTAAGAGCAGGCAGTTCAATAACATATTTCTTTTCCTCCGTCTATTTAACCTTTTACCAGAAAAAAAAAAAAAAGAGGAAAAGAAGAAAGAAAAAATATAAAATATCACACTCATATGGCAGCTTGCAGGTTCAGGTAAACCTGCTTCACATCCACATAAATATTGCGCTTGATGGTCTTTTTATTTATGTCAGCATAAACTCAAATGAGGCATGCTCAGAAGCCAAGGGAGAAGTTGCTCTGAAGTTACTGGAAGACATAGCAAAGTAGAAAAAGCAACATGGAAAACCACACTGAACACAGAAGCTGGGTCAGAAAGCCCAGATAATAAGTATATGTCAGTCAAGACCTTGAGTGACAAGCCATGTTTAAACTTTTCCCTTCTTTCTCAACACCACAATGTCCACACAAATGGCCTCTGCCTTTCACTGCTCTGAAGATCTGACCAAAGCAGGCTTTTGTTAACGAACTCAGTCTACAACAAACTTACCATACATCCGATACAAAATCTATTTCCCTGAGTAAAAAATTTTCCAAAGTTTCCAGCACTTACACATTTTTAAATGGACCTGCCTAAGCCTCTCCATTTGCAGTGGAAAAAGAAATGTCACTAAATACATCCCTCGCTTCAGTCTGCTTCTTTCAGCAGCCTCAAAATAAGCGTGCCCATGAAACAGAAAGTAAAGCGGCTTTTCAGCTTGTCAACCTGATCGTGAAACTAGGTCTACAAGAACCACAAGCAACATTGTAAAATGCTCTCACTATTATTTAGATTTCTATTTAGCACTGTGTACACATCAAAGAGCAAAATTGCTTTTATTGTATCTACAACCAAACATATTCCCATTTCATTTTTACTGCATCTATGGTTCTTTTAAATTCTAATACATATTTACATGGGTAATTATGCATTGTGGCTTAAAATAAATTTTTAAATGGTAATTATCAACTGTAATTATTCCCAGAAGTAATTTCTAAAATCTGGGGCACTGCATTTGACTAAGTTTCAGTAGTACTATATAGTTTCCTACTTTTTTTTTTTTCAGCTAGAGGTAGCTCACAAAACTATTTCATCCAGTTGAAATTGCTATGATAAACATGAACCATGGCTTTTCACAACCTCATGCTGCTCCTCCAGCAGTTTCAGAGGAAATCTGGCAATATAGCTAAGACTGCAAATATCTAAGTAGAAGACCCCCTCCAGTTTGGAAAGAAAATGCCAAAAAGCACAACACTTGCAACAAGATTACATACAAGAACAGTACAGCCTAAAAATATTCTAAGATATCAGGAACAGAAATTCCCTTTACTTGCATGCACATGAAAAGCCTCTTCCTTCTCTGAAATTGAATATAAGCTACTGTAGCTGTACTTTCAATCTTGACATTCATAGCTGATAGCCAGCTAAAAAAATTTGTTGATTCACCTTCATGTCTTAAAATGGTCAGTCCCTTCTTCAATAGCATTTTTTAATGACCAAGTGTTACTCGAAAGTCATGCTAATTTTGTCCCAACATTCCAATGTTAATAATAAACCCAATTTAATTATTAATCTGAAAAGCTTTAGAAGTTCTCCTGCAATGTGGGATAAAGGCACCACAGTTTAGGAAGTCAGCAGTGCTCACAAAGCAGGAGCCAAATTAATAATATCAGATTCATTAAACAGAAATAAGCATACAGGTAGTTTCCTTTGTTGAATACTCTTGAAAAGCTACTACTGGTAGTGGCAAGAGCTCAATGCCTCAATATGATTCAGTGATAAACCCCAAAAGAGCTAATTAAAAAAGTGATTTTTTTTTTCTAGGTGGTAGTCCTGTAATCCAACACTGTAAATTTGTGATGCAAGATACTCTCTACCCCAGGATGAAGAGCAACATCACAGAAGCCTGATCATTTTGCAGGTCTCAGAGCCAAGCTAAAGCCACAGAAGAGCTCCAGACCTTTGTCTCTGTATATTTCTTTATCTATCTCTGTTGTTTCTTCTATGGTCACTTGCCTCTTAACATCTCCTTGGCAAACACCAAGCAAAACTGTTATTCACCCCAGAATCCTTCTACCAAGACAATATAATACCTCATGCAGAGTTTTTAGCATATCTATTAAAATTTAGTTTGCCCTTTTAGGTCCCACGCTATGATCTTGTAATGACGTTAATCCAAGTCTCATTAGCCCACAGCAAAAATTAGTTGAAACTACTGTGTCAAATAATTTTGCCATAGTTCAGTGGAAGATTGAAAGAGTCCTTCCCATCCTTCCTTCGCTACACTGCCACGTGTGTGCCAAGTGATGAAGTAGGCTGGGGATCCCAACAGTTAGTTAAAAAAAAAACACTAATGCTGTTCATTGCCAGAGAGCAGAAATTTTCATGGCTGGCAAAAGAGGGATGGATATCTGGACATGAACAAGCAGATGGAGACCACGGGGGACAAGAGTGTTTCTTTTGGCAGCAGAAGCCACTTGCACCAACTCACAGGGCTGGGGCAATGACAGCCCGGACTCTCAGAACAATACAGCGTCTTCTTGCAAGCCACTGTATTAATCCACCATAATCCAGATGTGTTTGATGTTGCAGCATCCCAGAAAAAATGCTGAACTACTTTTAATGCAAAAAATGGCAGGAAGTGACAACCACAATGGAAAACACCACATGAAAGAGTTGAATGCAGCCAAAATAAGGATTTTCAGAGTGGAAAGGTATACGTGACCATAATTACAGGTATCAAAGCACTTGCCTTTTATTAAAGGGTGACAATTACATTTTAATAGATCCTCCTGAGAAATAACAATTTCATGCCTCCATAGATTGGAGCAGGCCTTTGCTACTTCACCTTGAATTATCGCAAAGGATACCTTTTGTTCATGCTGTGAATTTCCTCTCATATTCAAAGTGGGTTTGTCTTGAAAAAAATCCTTTTCCCTTCTCCCCATGACCTCTGCAAACTGGCTTGATTC